>JAOTRO020180846.1:0-11347 GCA_028566515.2 Pyracantha coccinea | reverse complement strand
CCCGTCCTCTTCCTCTCCACCTTCACAGTACCCTCCGAAGTCTGACCCTTCAACCATCGATCCATTGTACAGAAGTTTATCTGGTGGATACCACCATACTAGTAAAATGGCAGATAGCTGCAATCTAGTTTACATTTGCCAGACTAACTTGAATATTCTGCAATCTAGTTTACATTCGTCTCTTATCATTTTCAAAAGAACACAGTCCAGCTCAATGCAATGAATTTAATTTCCAACATTTAGAAAGCAACAAACCGAAACCTTAAAAAATCATTGTTTAGCAAATAGAGCAAGGTGAACCCACCTGGCTTTGTGCTCTTTCTGGAGCTTGTCAAGTTCTTGGTCTTGTTGTACTCCCTGAAACCATTAACAACGTACAAAGAAAGTTAGAACTTTATTGTCGGAAACAAAAACTTTAAATTCTCACCATACACTTAGATTACCTGCTCGGCCGTGAGCTCCTCTGGTTCCAACGCCTTTTTTGTTTCGGGAGCGGCGTTCGAACTGGACGGACTCGACGGAGGAGCGCTGGAGCGGCGTTTCAACTTGTTTTTCGAGAGTGGGCGATTGGGAGAGTCTGAGGAATTGATTGAGGGATTGAGAGAGAGTCAGAGGGTTTAATTTTGAATGAACGGTAGAGATTAATTCTCAACCAATCCAACATCCTATAATAACTAAAATTATATATATTTTAACATCGGTTTGGGATTACCGATAAAGTCAGATTGTGAGACCAATTTTCGTACCGAAATTTCGAAATTGGTTCAGGGTTGGGTACCAAATTTTTCGAGATTTTCGGTTCAGTTTTGAGACTTTTTGGGTGCGGTTTGAGATTTTTGATATTTTTTTACACCCTGCTCATGTTGAGATGGGCTCAAGTTTTGAGCCCAATCTTGTTTTCAAATCCTGCATTTGATTGCTACTAAATTCAACCAAAAATTAGGTTAGTATAATTACAGTCTAACGGTTAGATTCCTTGAATGTTATTACAGTATATTTAATTGTTAAAAACTGCATTAAAAAAAATTGTAGTCCGTTACTGAATTTTCTGGCTCCATCCTTGCATTACTGTCATCGATTTATACGTTTTAGAATCATCTTAGTGAAAAAAAGTCCTATAACATTAAATGTGAAAAATCTTGTATAGTAGCATAAATGAGACACTAGTTAAGCAGTGTCAACTATCAGCATCGTCTGATAAAAACTTGAGTCCAAATCACTCAGATCTTATTAGCTATGAAGGAAACCAGAGTTGATATATTCCTTGTTCAACTGGCCTTGGCATCCATGAATCCATAAAAATAAAGAACAAATAAAAACAATAAAAATAGGGAAAAATAAGAAGAAGAAAAAGTTGATTTTTCAAACAAATATGAATCTGTGGCCAGTGGCCTCCACTGTGGACATTGACTCTTGTGCCTTGTGAGTGAAAAAAAAAAAGAAAAAAGAAATAAAAACACCCTGGAAACAGTGACCTTTTGTGAATGGCAAAGGCCAACACAAATTGGGATTTACAAATCTAATTAGAATCATAATTTGGAATAAATCAGAGTAAACAGAATTTTGGAATTTTGAATCCATCAAATTTTCACACCGTGCATGCAAATATGCAATAGTATTATGAAAAGAAAAGGAAGAGAGATTATATTTTCGAATATTAGCCAAAATTTGGGTCTTTTCGTTTTTATAATTTGCGGATAAATTAAGGAAACGACTTGATGAGTGTGCTCTAGCAATAATCTTTACAATGAAGCAATCGACAGATTTTTCAGTATGATTAGTACACGGGGTGGTACATCACGTGTTACCATACAAATGATGATATATGTGTGTTAAAAAGTTAATAACTTAAAAATAAAATTTCCTACCACTTATATAAAAACACATGGTATACCACCCATATTTCGGTCATAATGAAATTTTTTTTGAAGCAATCATTATTTCGCGAATTGTACTGATTCCTGCATCTTCTTTTGTGTACTAAATCTCTATTAAATTGCCCTACGAATATGAAATAGAACTAATTAAACTCCACAAATATAACTGAGAACTACAACTTTTAAAAGTGTGAGAATATAATATATGCAGCGTCCGGGACGTTGCAGAACTCACTACCCCCAATTTAAGATTTGATCTTTGTCTAAGGTATGCATTTTCTTAGATACATGAGAGAATCTACTTTGTAAGGGTTGCTACTCTCGTCGTGTTTTGAAAGAGATCGGCAGAAGGATAGATTACAATAAATGATAGCTAAGAATCCCTTTAAAATACTAAAGAAAAACTTACTTGGGATGGTATGATGAGACAAATGTTTCTATACAACAACCAGCGCTCTTAAGTGTTGTAGAAACAATCGTCTCATTGCTTGTTTTTACTCCAAACCGAAATATAAATATTTTATAGTAATATAATGCATATAACATACATATATATATATATATATATATATATGTGTGTGTGTGTGTGTGATTTGGTGCAATGTATCATGTGATGGCTGCAGACGTATGAGCTAGTGCTACTTTACTTCCCTTATCTAAATCAAAGGGAAAAGCATATATTAAAAGGCACAAAACCACTCAAGTAGTGGGAACAAGTGCCTCCTCTCTTTCTCCTTATTTTCTATGTTGGGGCAGAAGATTCCCAACACTAAACCCTAACCATGGTTTCTTTCTTTCTGCTAATAGATTAGTTTGGACGCTAACCTTTTCGTTAAATATGAACAAATTTTGGCTTAATCATGCCTCCTATCCATTACAAGTACTGTACTGTCCAATAGGTTTTGACTATAATACTAATATATTTCACATCGTTCCGGCAATCCCTTCATATATATGTACTTATTTAAATACGATATTATTCTCTCTTTTAGCTACATGGCGTTTAATTAATTATAGTAGTAATCATCACTTACGAATTAATTACTTTTTTTTTATCATAAAGTGGCTGGGCAGAAACCCTAATTGGTGCTGCACTCAGAGTTGGTGATGTCAATCTGAACTATATATACAATGCAAGTCTGTAGAGGCTTTTCCATGAGAAGATATGTCCTGTCCGGTAATAATCTTCTAGGTACTAATGAAAACAACGAATTAAGTGGTTAAACAGCAAGATCAAGTACAAAAGTTGAACGGACATCTCCTTAATTATCTGTTTGAGTTTTGTGGAAAGAAAGGTGATACCAAAGTTAACTGTGCAGAGAAGAATTTCAACTTTCTAAGTGGCTTTGAGTGACAGAAAGGGAATATATAACGTGATGGAGTAAAAATGGTTTTAAATCGTTTAGGCCTTTATGCATGAAATTAAACTACAATGTAGAACATGGAATCCATGACACAGCAGAAAAAGGAGAGAGAATATTGTAAAATACTTAAGTGTGATTAAAACAAAACACGTTGGTATAAAGTTCATGTTCAAGCAAAAATTTGGGTACCAAATGTCAGAAAACTAGGAGAGAATAAAGTTAAATTCCACATTAAGTTTGCTTGCAATCCATTCCTCATTTTCCTTCGTAGAAATTGCTATTAAATCATGCACTTTATACTTTTTTATTTCCAAGTATTATGAAACTTACATAATTTTTTATTTTAGAGAATTATAATATCAGAGTTCAAACGTATGTATAAAGCAGCCACAAAGTTTCTAATAAACCAAAATCTACACGAAGGTATTTCTCCTTTTTCTAGTTGTCTGACTTGTAGTCATATATATTTTTGTCTGAACTGTGTAATGTGTATAAATAATTCATTACCATTGACAACTTTCATATGTAAACAGAACTACTAATAAAATTACACAGGCACACAGATGGACTTGTGAATCACGAAAGATGCTTAAAAATGATAATTAAAACCCTAGCCAGCCAGCTGGTTACAAACATCAACGCAGCATGCATGCCTTCCTAGGACGAACCAAATAAATAATGAACTCATGTTACTCATCTTTGATCCCTCACCGTATATGATGATGAACCCATGTACTGTAACAGCAAAAGAAACATTTAGATTATCGTCCATATAAAATTCAACCGTTACGTATCAGTACTAGTCTCACATACATAAAGCATCCGCATGTAGTTTTTTCTAGGGTTTTCGAACTTGAGACCCTTTCGTACACTCCTAATGTGTTGAAATACATATACAGATAGAGATAGGGTGGGAGAACGAAGGGACAAATGACGGAGGCAATGGGACCTGCTGGGCGGAGAGGGTGGCAAGCAAAGCATAAAGTGGTGGGCAAGCAAAGCATAAAGAAGGTGGCTGTGTGATCATGCTGATACGTACAGAGGGGGATATATTATAATGGCAAAGCACCACAAAAAGTCGTAATCCCCCACAAACAATTTTCCCAATTTTCCCTGGCCCCTCCTCCCCCTAGTCACAATCTTTATCCACCTGAGCTGCTTGGCTTGCTAGCTAATTCTCTTTACTTGATCAAATAATTGATCCTATTAAGTCAATCCAAAGCTACAACATTTCTTTTGTTTAGCTACAAAGCATATGTGATGATCCCACCACTTACCAACTAATTATACACTGCCAGTTCTCTATTATTTCATCGTGTCAGCCATGCAATATGTTTCATACATCTCTCTCTCTCTCTCTAACTCTCCTCGTGTCTTTTCTGTTAATTAACCCCGACAAAATTTAATTTGCAGCTTTTTAAAATTGAATTTCTTAGTTCACTACATCATCAGCCAGAGCCGCATGACTATGACCTTACAAAGTCTGCCCTATTTGTGCTTAAAAATCTCTTTAAAGTGGATTAGAAAGAGAAAGGAAACATGTTTGAGTGGAGAAAGTGGGATTGCTACATATCAAATGGCTATTTAATTATGGCGGTATCAATTGGGACACACTATCAATCAGATCACTAAGCAAGTGATGCAAGTTTTGCTGCCATTTTGCCCACCAATTGCCTATTCTTTTCTATCCTAATCCAATGACTGTTGTCATATGGATACACATAATCTCCCTTTAAGACTAATTAACTTACTGGATATGACCCAAGCATGAAACAAAATCCTAAAGTAGGAGAACAATGTACGGATACACTGTTATCAAGATGTCTTATGTTAAAGGTTTAAACTATAAAGATATGTGTAAAAGAAATTTCTACTTAATGTTGTAAAATTGATATAAAATATCACGATAACAGTACATCTATTTCATGTAAGTTGCTATGATAAAGGAACGTATTTGTTATACTTTGTTTTGTATTGAATTTAATGTGAAATAGTAAAAGATGTTTAGTTACATGGTCCACCCAAAACATTCCCTTCTAGACACACAATTAGTGGAGGGTTGGAATAATAATTTACATTCCTCATCCCACATCTCAAAAAGTAATAAGAGTACAAATTACTGTTGTTAATCATGTTCTTCAAGTACCACTCTCTTACGAAGGTAACAAATCGCATCATCTCTTTAAATTTAGATATTCTATTATCCATTTCAGTGCAAAATTGAAAATTTGAAGAAAATAGTTTTGCTCACCACCTAAGCGGTGGTATTGCTCACAATTCTTTTTATTATTATTAACTGAATTTAAATTTTGAGATCTTTGTATTAAATAGACACAATTAGATTTCAAAATTAAACTTATCAAACGGTAATAAATATGATAGTGAACATTACCACCACTTGAGAAAGGTGAATAAAAAAGCACCCATATTATAATCATCACCCAACAAGCTCATTGGCCAACATTATACAAAATTAAAATAAATAAATAAATAAACAAAAAGCTGATTGGCCAAGAGTTGATTACTTCAGCAATAGGCACCACCTATTATATTCTTTCTTTTAGTATATTAATTGGAGCACTTCTATATGTTGTAGTCTTCTCAATTTGAAGAAGGTGTAACACTTAAATGGGAAATTATATAGCTTTACAGGGATGATAACTTAATAACATTTTTACTGTTGAAACTTCCAAAAAAATAAAAGGGTTGAAAGTGTCATCTAATGTTAACGTTTCATTGTTAGACTCTTGTAGTTACACAAATACATTCAATTTTAGATAATGAATTTCACACATCATAACAAATTTTACTTAATCAGTAGTTTGATCTTTAGATTCGCAATCTAACAAATTTAAATATAATTATCATAATATACAGGGTAGTGATATTCACTCATCTTTATTTACCTTTCACACCCTTATTAAATTTTATCTACTGATCTTCTTTAATTCATTTAATCTAATGACAACAAATTCAGATAAATGTGTAAAAGATAAAAATGTGTCGATAACACCACCCAATATAAATTCATAACTTGGGCCCCAAGAATCATCGGTTCGTGTATTTTATAGCCCCTAAAACCCTTGATGCTCTCCATCAGCATGATCCAACCGTGAAGTGCACACAACAGAAAAACAGGGCCAAATCCGTGAAACAGTTAAAGAAAGAATGAAAAAAACAGAGAGACAAACACTTTTCCCCCGCTATAAATACCATAACCCACCACCTCCATTTTCATCAGCTCAAATTTCCTCACCTTCTTTTCATCGACTCAAAAACCTTTCTAATTTCCAAAACTCCACTTGAAAAAAAAATAATATACTAAAAATTTTAAACATAAATATGAGAACCGTAATTGCTTTCTCTACTGCAACTCCGGTGGCAAAATCCCCACTGGAATCATCACTGCCGCCAACTGCGACAACCATGGGGCAGCAGCGCTCGCCGTGGCACTCTCCGGTGCCCTACCTATTCGGAGGCCTGGCGGGGATGTTGGGTCTGATTGCTTTTGCTCTGTTGATCCTTGCCTGCTCTTACTGGAAGCTTTCGAGCCGGCTGGAGGATAGGGAGGGAGGCGAGAGAGATTTAGAGAGCGGCGGCGACGAGAAAGGCGACGGGTCGAATAAATCGGTGAAGGTGTTCGAGGAGAAGATTTTGGTTATTATGGCGGGGAATAAGAAGCCAACTTTCTTGGCCACGCCGGTTTCCGTGTGCTCGAAAGCTGCTTCTTTCGGCGGCGCTGACGATCATGCCGACGAGCAGGGGATGAGCAAAGAAGTAAATAAGGAGGAGAGCTCCGAGAAAGTGAAAGAAGAAATGGGGTCCCATGATCCCGAAGAACCCGAAAATATTCGAAACCAAGACGATGAACCGGAGACTCAGCCGAGGCGATTACAAGAAGAACAAGTACAACATGAAAACCAGTGAGCTTAACTCAGCTTGCTCTGTTTCAGTTTTGGCTTATGTTTCTTGAGAAAGGAAGAAAAACAGAGTGCTCTGTTATTTTTCTGGTGGGGTTTGGGGGATTTCTATGTTTTGATCCGGAAAATGCAAATTTTGTATGAGATTTATTAGTTTTGATGAGATGTGACATTAAAGCAGAATTAATTAGTTGCAGTTGATGTTAGAGATTTTTGTTCTTATCTTTCCAGCTTAATTGTTAATTAGAGCCGTATTGCACTAATTAAGAAGGATAATTTATCTTTCTTTGCCTTTCTCCCCACGCATTTTTCTAAACATACGAAAACCATGGGTTTGGAGCAGAAGAAATTCTAACGATGCTAGAGTTCCATCATGACGGAGTTCTCAAGCTCAAATATCATGAACGACAATAACGTAAAATTAGGAACAAAAAACAAAACTATCTACCAATTAGAATCGTATTATTACACAAATCTTCTCTTTGAATACCATTCACTCAAACATCATGAGAATGAAATTGGTATAAAATGTTGCAGTGTCACGGAATAATTTTTAAATTGGAGACAGTGTATTAAAGATAAATATATATATATACATACATATAACATTTTATAAATAATTAAAAATACGAAATTGACGTCCAATTAGATGTAAGATTATTTTTAAAATTTGGGACATCCCGGAAATTTCAGATTAGGGACTTGGATCCTCTCCTAATCCAATTGATGGGGATCCTAGGGATCCCCAAATAATAATCGTTCATCAAAAATCGTGCGGTTACAATTAAATGTTTTTTATATTTTTAAAAGTAAAACAGTCTCGTTTTGCGTAAAAAGCATTTAATTGTGACCACACGATTTTTGATGAACGGTGATTATTTGGGGATCCCTAGGATCCCCATGAATTGAATTAGGAGAGGATCCAAATCCAGAAATGAGTACTAATACAAAGAAATAGCATGACAACAAAAAAATTTGAATCACTTTGTACAATACTGTTTTGATAAACTTGAATTGAATAGTTTCAAGTAATGGACTTGCATAAAGAAAAATAAAAAGAAACCTACATCAATAAAATCTAATTTGTACAGTTTCTCAAATCAAATTTCAATTATCCAGCTGCTATCTCAAAACCCGGTGGCGTGGAATTCTGGGAACAATGACAACCTTCGTGCAACGAGCTGCTTTTGAGGGTTGGGGGTTGTGCATCAAATGGATGAAGTAATAGCTTCTCAGCAGTTAACCTTTGCCAATACCTCGTGGCAAGGCAACTCTTAAAAAAATCCCTAGCCACACCTGATAATTTAGTGGGGATTTTGGGAATAGATACATGATAAAACATTATAGTAACTTCACTGTAATCGCCATATCACAAGACTTTAAATCCAAAACTTTGCTGCAGAAAAAATGACATAAGTAAACGTTAAAATCAGTCATTTTTTTTTTTTATACTTTGCATCCACCAAATCATGTTTCAAACAAGTGGATATGTATTTAAGTTAGAGGCTCTCTCTGTCGGTGAAACTGTATTTCCTTAAACAGTTCAAATGGAGAGCCAAAAAGTTCGCACAAATACAGAGAGTCAAGAATCCACAAGCATAAGAACCAAATACATTAGCCCAAAACAAAATACAAGATCATTAATTGAACCAAACACAAAAGCTCAAAAGTACAAGATACTATAGCAATAGCAATGTCAAACCTCAAACAAAAACAGCCGCCGTCGCCGCTGAGGACCTCGCCACCAAAGAACCAACTGAAGAGAAGTGTCAAAAGCCACCCGAGAAGGTGGTCAAGTGAGGATGGGGGAGTCGCCATGCGCATCCTTAATCGACTAACTGGAGACATAGTCAATGAGATACCGTAGCCTACCAAGGTGTGGCTCCGAGAGCTGAGGAAGAAGGAACCCGTAATGGAGAATCCAACAACAAAAGGGAAAATTGACCCAAGGGCAAGAGATTTGGGGCAAGGGATAAACATAAGGCCCAATTTGAGACGAAACTCAGAAGAACTGAGACAAAAAAAAGCTTAGAAAAACGCACAAAAAAACGAGATCAAGGACAAAGAGATGTAAGAAAATAAGGGGTTGCCACCGACCCTACTCAAAATGAGGGCCGAGGGCTAAAGGAGAAGATTGTGCCATTTGTCGCAAGTGCGAGAGAAGAGAAAGTTGGAAGGATGACTCTTTACAAGATTTATGACAAAAAATTCTATGCTCTTCTTCTCTAAGAATGCAAATGTCAGGGTTGTTAAACATCTATGCTATTTATTGACAGCACACATTTGGTCCAATATTTTAGTCAATGGGGTATTGGGTTCAACCACGTATCCTGGGTTCAAAACAAACTCCCCTAAATTATTATAGTAATTTCCAACTCTATCCCTCACCATAATAATAATATATTTATAATAAAAACACTTTGTCAACCGAAAACACATGAAAAGAAAACTTTAACCCTATGTAGATAATTGTACCTCTTCTCTATCACGAACGGTGATGGATAAATATGTTCAATGAATCTAACAACAAAAGCAACAAATAAAAATAAATAAATAAATAAATAAAAAGAAAAATGAACCGTTTCTCTCTCACGAGCATCTCTCTCGCGAAAAACATCCACAACGGCCCATTCCTCACATGTTTCTCCTCCAACTCAACTACTTCTCGATTCAAAACACCCAAAAATCACTGTGATTTCACTTGCTTGTAAGTGTTGCTTTAGGTTCGATTATCGCGTGTTGTTTAATAGATTTTGAGTGCCGCTTTTTCCAGTCCGAGAATCTCCCTCTGCTCTAAGTGGGCGTTCACGCAAATCCAAATAAGTTATCACGGATGAGCCACATGCAGGGAAACTCGCTAGTGTTGCCTATAGGTCGTGATGTGCCTCGAGATAGCAGTCTCCAATCCTCCCGCGAAGTTGAACCACATTATTGTAGCAAACCCATTGTAAGGCTTAGCCAACTCTCTCACCCCCTTAGTATAGATACTATTTGCTCATAAATAAAAATTAAAAAATTAAAAAAAAACCCACATCTTCCAGAAACCCAAAAATTAGGTCCATACTTTCATAATATTAGATGCAGTTGGGTATTGATGCATATTCATGGCTTGGCTTCACAAATGGGTTAATAATGCTACTTGTTCCCGTCAAGATCTTTTGATTTTTGGGTTGGTTGGAGGACGGGATTTCGTTTGCTATCTGTTTGAATTTGATTTTTCAGCATTTGTGAAGCTTATTAGTGATGGTATAGACTTAATGGATACTATTTGGATTATTTTTCCCAAATTTCACCCAGAAGTCGTTGTGACCCAATTTCAAGTATTTGAGAGGGTTTAAAGTATAACAGTAACTGATGGCCTTTTATATGATGTTTTAGGTTCCAACTTCGAAGGAGGATTAATTGTTTTGACCTTGGCTGCAACTTCGAAGAAGTTCAAATGTACCAGTATGCATGTGTATATTTTCATCTTCAAATATCTTTTCAAATGGAACCGTCTCTTCAGTTCCCTTCATATCTTAATATGAAAACTGCCACATCGCATGCTACGGTATGAAAACATAGCATGTGTGCCGGCTGCGATTCTAACACCCCCTCCTCTTGCAAGGTGGATGAGCCTGATCAGACAAGTTTCTAAGGGGCACATGACGAGGCTGATGGAGAGTCTTGATAAGAAGATTAGCATAGGGAATATAGCAAACACGTGACACAAAGTGCAACTTTTTCACGAGCACTAGGCTGCTTCTCCAACCGCAGCTGGTTGGGCTTGCGCTGCTAAGGTAGTGGCTCGGGCAGGCTTGCGCTGGGCCTGGCTCGGCTGTCTTGCAGCGTGGGCTGCAGATTGGGCAATGCGCCAAGTAGACGAGGCTTGGGCTTGCTGTGACAACCTGTCCCTAATTTTAAGTTTTATAAATTTTAAAATGGTGATTTTACGAAAATACCTTTAGAGGCGAGGATGTTTGACTTTCGTTGACCGTTCGAAGTCACAATTAATGTTTTCAAATAGATCTCGAAACCACGAGCGCATAGGCGAATGCCGTTTGCGAGTCTAGATTGTAACGGTATAATTACAGACGTTTGAAATTGATTATTTAAAATTTAGTTATAAGTTAAATCAAACTCCCACCATGTGGGATTGGTAACCAATCAAAGTCTCAATCAGAAATTAGTGAGAGAGTAAAAGACC
>JAOTRO020180837.1:0-11350 GCA_028566515.2 Pyracantha coccinea | reverse complement strand
CGAAACCTCTCAACAACCTTGAGATTTTTATTTTCTTTTTCCGCCAACACATCTTCAGTTTGGATAAACAGCACTATCGCCGTAGAATCAGCCGACCGCGGAGCACCTTCAGTTTGGATAAACAGCATTGCGTCGAGGTCGACTGATTATCTATCCAAGTCTCGGTTGAGAAGGATTTTCGAATCCTTGTCGGCAGAGGTCATCTCATTAACCATCTCAGTGAAGTGATGTGTTACGAATTATTGGGCTCGGCGCTTTGAACACCGAGTTGTTTATGATTGGATATTCACAAGTACATTTTAGAGTTCGAACCACATTTACCATCAAGACATTTATTTCTTTTGAATATCTGTGTTCGTACAGTTTGGTATTGATTCGGCGTAGTTATATTCTCATGAGTAATATAACTGAGACCGAGCCCGACGCCGACGATCCGTGAACTTTGCAAGACTAGCAGCCTTGTCTTCAGGCTCTAGAACCTGAAGGCCGAGACGTGTCCTTCCTCGGCCGTAATCGCAAGATAGAGAAGTCAGTGGCGCGCTCAATGTAACATCAACACATTTTACTCCCCGGCCGAGCTCGGCCGACGAGTTGGCACGCCCCGCACACAACCGAAGGACTTAGTTAGCTCATAGATTACTCAGCCTGCGTTCCACGTAAGCTTGGTAGTTTTTAGGGTCAACATTTTGGCACGCCCCGTGAGACCTAATGCTAAAATTACGAAGTTCATGCCAATTGAGACACGATCGGTTAAAAAGAAAACAGTTATGGGAAAATTAACCACCAATTTGCCAATTCAGAGCATAGGACAAAATTTACCATAGGCACAAAATCCTCTCGTTGTCGTGACAACTGAAGCCACGAGCGCGACACACCGACCAAGGGAAATTGGTCTCGGCAGTCAACCTCACAACACAGAAACTCTGAATAAAACCAAGGGTGTTGTAATCGAAGGCATAGTAGTGGATTGTGATAAAGATAGTGGCGACAGTTCTGACCCACCGATAAGGTCGTTTCTTCGAAGACGACTTGATGAGCAGTCTCGGCAGGTTGAACAGACATTCTGTCGAGGAATAGAGAGTCTGCGTGAAGTGATATGCAGTATCGGTGAGACACACACCAGATTGCTTGAAATGTTGGTTAGTAAAGCCTACGAAGATAGATCTTCCGATCATTCCCGACAATTACCACCCGACAATTACCACCAAGGAATAACCCTTGTCAACAATACAGGCCTAGCCAACACCTACTCGGCTTAAGATAATTGACTTGGAAAAAAGAGGAGGATCAAGCAGCAAATCAGACGGATCCGACCAGAGAGTAGAAACAATATATGTCGATATGGTTGAAATCTAAAGGATGATCGATTCGGCCTTGAAGAAAGAGCCAAAGTTCCCAAAATTCATCCATCCATATCCAGCTTACGTGGAGAAATTCGAATACCCTAAGGGCTTCAAAATCCCAGATTTTAGTCTTTTTGCTGGAGAATCATCTTGGTCTTCGTTCACTGCGCAGTGCGGAGATGTTAATAATGATTTCCATAAATTGTGGTTATTTAACTTCTCGTTGATGAGCTCAGCATTTGCGTGGTATATCAATTTGCCACCCAACTCCATTCAAAGTTGGGAGGAACTGGTCGAAAAATTTCATGAGCAATTTATCGACTAGGGATAGAAATGTTAGTTTCTTCATTGGCCAGGATGACTCAAGCCTCTAATGAGTCACCGATGGATTATCTTACACAGTTCAAGTCGGTTAGAAACTAGTGCCGAGTCCCTCTTCCTGAAGTCGAGTTTGTTAGACTCGCTCTGAATGGGTTAGACGTAGAATATAAAAAGAAATTCCTAGGGGCGAACTTCCGCGACATGTACGAATTAGCTCAACATGTCGAGCAGTACGACTATTTACTCCGAGAAGAAAAAATCTCGAAGCCCTCATCACGAGGAACTATTTACAAGAACCGTAGAGTCAGTTATGCGTCGGCCGAGGGTGAAGAATATGCCGATGCTAGTATAGATGCAGCCGAGATTATAATCAAAAAACCATATCTATGCAAGGTGTTAACCCATGCTAATCCTAAAGATGTTAAGACTCATTCGGCCTGTGAAGAGCCTGCTGTCAAAACATCGAAAGTTTATACCTTCGATGTCACCAAGGACGACGCCATTTTTGATCAACTACTACTTGCCAAAATTATCAAAATTCGGTCGGGACATAATATCCTCAAGGCCGAAGAGTTGAAAGGAAAAACGTATTGCAAGTACCATGACTCGAACAAACACATAACAAACAATTGCGTCGTGTTTTGAGATGCCATCCAAAGCTGGATTGACAACGGCAAGCTAAAGTTTCCAGAAAAGAAAATGGGCATCGACACCTACCCATTCCCTACGGCAACAGTGCATATGGTAGATGCTTGTTTGCCTAGGGATAAAGGAAAAGGGAAGGCCGAGTTTGTCACAATGCAACATGTCCCAAAGCAGGGCTCTCGGCCACGGCTCAAGATTGATTTATTTTCAAACGAGCCACCTAAAGGTCTTTCAGGTCCAACTATCGTCGAGCCCATGACAGACTCCAGCGCAGAGGAAGCAGATGGACCAGTGATTCTATGTAGTCGGTGTAAGACAAGCATCGCCCCTGAGTCAAAAGAGAAACCACCCAGGCTACAATAAAACGACCATCTTCTATGGCTGCCATAACACCTCAAAAGGTGCTCGGCATAGGCCAACGCCAGGGAGTTTTAGATAAACTCAGCCGTAAAACACGGGTTGATAAACTACCTTTAGTCAGACTATGCCTTGACTTCGATGCACCGTTTTATAATGAGGACTATTATGCACGTAATTCTAGTAGCTCGGGCTCTTCTACAAGCCAGAAAACCTTCAAACCCCCTAAGCCATGTGACCAGCATTGGTATACCTATCATTCTCCTAAAGGTGTGTACACTACACTGCCCAAATCACAGAAGCGTCGATGCCAAAGAATAGATTGCATAGCCCGCCGACGAGCGGCCCAAGAGACTTTGGCCACCAAGCGGCAACTGAAGGAAAGAGTTGGCAGTGATGACGAATGACAACCGCATACCATTATGACGGAGTTGCTCCATGGGAAGAAGGTAGTCAATCCTGATGTTGAAACTACAATAAAGGAGGTCGAAAAACAGATCAAACTTCTTCTTTAGCCTGGGGAGATGAAGGCTCGCCTTGAGTACTTCAAGAAGGAAACCGAGAGCAAACTTTCCTCGTTACCCATACAGGAACTTTTAATCCAAGTTAGACGGGACCTACACCCACCATTCCTCGGGGAGGCTTTAGAATATATACAAGAGTTCCATAAAAAGCATTTGGCTAACGATTTATACGGTCTGCTGAAAACATGCCAAGATACTATTGATCTCGTTCTAACTTGTCCAGACGCTGAACATATCATTCAAAAGAACTTAGACCCAGGGTTGAAAGCTAGGTTACGCAAGGCTCGAGTCTTTGGCTTTGATGTTGATCCATACACCGATATCAACACGGGCCGAGCTCTCTTTCTTTCTTGAAGATCTTCAGTACTTGCGATACCATTTCGAAATCTTTTCAGCTATCTCTCTCTTCGGCCTTACGGTCGACGAAGTGGAACGCGTTGTAGGACTAGATGCCTATCATGACATCAAAGAAGCCTGTATCATGTATCAAAAACAGACTCGTGGCACGACGCAAGTTTTAGATCTAATTCCGGTTTCAGATAAACCTAAGACAAATGAACATGACGAAACTGCTCCCGAAGATTCATCGCAAGAGCATATTTCAATGGTAGTCGTGGCTATTAAAATAGACACTCCCCAAGCGAATTCGCAAAAAGAGAGTTCAGAAGAAGAGAGTCCTGAAAACGAAGACGATCATGACCCGATGGGTCATTCGGTCCTTGATAACATGGAAATCAGTATGGTCCATGTCTTGTCGGCTGATTTTTAACCAAGTTCATCTCAGCTGAATTTCATAGACGGCAATTTGGTGGCCAAGGAATCCACGCAGGTCGACTTTGCGACTACTGAAGAAATCGAGTCAGCCACGAAGGAAGATAACCTCAAAGCAGCCCTTGCTGAGTTATTTCCTCACTCGCCATCGACCAATCTTCACCATCTAAAACCATTATATGTCACGGCTCATATCAAAGGATACCCAGTCTCCAAAATTTTCGTTGACCACGGAGCAACTGTCAATATCATGCTAGTGGCTATCATAAAGGCGTTACATCGCTCTAACGACAAACTTATTCCATAAGGGATTACCATGAGTAGTTTCGTCGGTGATAAATCTCAAACCAAATGGGTATTTCTGTTAGAACTAAATATCACAGGTTGCAATCACATGACTGCTTTCTTCATCGTCGACTCCAAGACCGAGTACAATGCATTACTCGGTCGAGATTGGATCCATCAAACAAGCTGTATCCCTTCATCTTTGTATAAGTTCTCATTTTTTGGAATGGAAAATCGGTGGTGGTTCATCCAGCCGACAGTCAGCCTTTCGAAGCCAACATGATCCAAGCACAATACTATGACAATCACATCGGCTACATCACCTTGCAAGGTTTCAATGATGAAGGATGGCCGACTCGAATTTCAGTTCAAAAGGGCATCGAGGTTGGCGCCAAAACTGTTCACCAGGATTCGGCGAGACTCAGGTTAGCCGACCTCATTTCAGATCTTGATGTCTGACACCGGCCAAGTCAAACACCAAGCCACAGTTTCATCTACCATGGAACGACTGCTGGTTCATTGGTATGCTATTTCTAAACAACCAAATTCAGGCGTTAACCTTGTGGAGTTCCTCGCCGAATGAGATAATGGTCATGTCTTTTCTTTTGACAAAGTTCAAGCTGCATCGGTCGAGCTTGAAGACAATCGGCCCCAAGTCAAAGATCCATTAGAGGAAATAAATGTTGGGACGGCTGATGACTCTTGGCCATTATTTATTAGTGCTTTGTTACCTCAACCTCTCAAAACTAAACTTTGTAAGTTGCTTGGCAAATTTAAAGATTGTTTTGCTTGGAGCTATCATGAGATGCCTGGTCTTGACAACACCCTCGTCAAGCATGAATTACGCATCAAACTTGGTTGTAAACCCTTCCACTAACCTTCTCGACGGTTCTCAACCGAGGTACAACTCGGCATAAAAGATGAACTGGTTCGACTTTTAAATGCTGGGTTTATTCGAACTGCTCGATACGTCGAATGGTTGGTGAATATCGTACCAGTGTTAAAGAAAAACGGCGCCCTACGCATTTGTACCAACTTTCAAAATCTGAATTTGGCGACACCCAAAGATGAATATTTGATGCCAATATTAGATTTATTGATCGACGCCGCCGCCAATCATGCCATTTTTTCTTTCATGGACAACCACGTTGGCTACAACCAGATCTTTATCGCTGAAGACGACGTTCATAAAATTGCCTTTCCTTGCCCCGGGGCACTTGGGACTTATGAATGGGTAGTCATGCCATTTGGCCTTTAAAATGCTGGCACCACATACCAACGTGCTATGAACACCATTTTTCACGACTTAATCGGCGTAATCATAGAAGTATATATTGAAGACGTTGTCGTCAAGTCCAAGAGCTGCCAAACTCATTTAGATGACCTTCAGCAAGCCTTCCTTCTCATGCGCTGGCACAACCTCAAAATGAACCCAGCTAAATGCGCATTCGGCGTGTCAGCTGGCAATTTCTTGGGTTTCCTTGTGCATCATCGCGGAATCGAGGTAGATGAAAACAAGGCACGAGCAATCATCGATGCTTCACCACCGACGACCAAGAAGCAACTGCAATCCTTACTCGGCAAGATTAATTTCCTCCGTCGCTTCATCACCAATTCGGCGGGAAAGATGAAAGCGTTTTCCACATTGTTGAAACTTAAGGATTTTGATAAATTCAAATGGCACGAAGAACACCAAGACGCTTTTACGAAAATCAAAGTTTCTCTCATAACCCCACCCGTGCTCGTGCTTCCTCGATGAGGCAAGCCTCTCAAGTTATATATTTCGACGACCGAGGAATCTATTGGTTGTCTTCTAGCACAAGACAACGATGCTAGGCGGGAGCTGGCCATTTTTTATCTCAGTCAGAATCTCAACCAACTCGAAATCAATTATTCACTTGTCGAAAAACTTTGCTTGGCTCTGTTTTTTACTGCATCAAAACTCCGACATTATATGCTTTCGTTGGTCACCCAAGTCATCGCCCAGACAGACGTTATTCGATACATGCTCACCCGCTGAATGGTCAAAGGCCGAATAGGGAAATGGACAATGGCACTGTCCGAATTCAGTTTGCAATATGTGCCATAGAAAGCCGTCAAAGGACAAGCGCTCGCCGATTTCTTAGCTCAACATCCTTCTCCATATGGTTTTGGGGGCAACGACGTCGAGATCGGCATGGTCGAAACACGTGATAATCATTGGACGAGGAAGAGGTCGAGTTTTGATATAACAAGGAATCTTGAACCTAAAGGCGTTAAGGATTGAGAAATGAATCTGGTTCATTATAGAGCCTGGTTCAAGAACCTATTGGAATTAGGATTGGTCGAACTGTAAGCGGAGTAGGATAAGGAGTTCTAGTTTGAGTGCATTTCTGGTTCGGCCAGGAGTGGATTTACTACTATAAATAGAGGAGGAAGTGCAACATTCGAGTCCTCTCCAACTCAACACACAAACTACCCTGCGCAAATTCTCGCTCTATGCGAAACCTCTCAACAACCTTAAGATTTTTATTTTCTTTTTCCGCTGACACACCTTCAGTGGTGGTATCTTCAGTTTGGATAAATAGCACTATCGTCGTAGAATCAGCCGACCACGGAGCACCTTCAGTTTGAATAAACAGCACTGGGTTGAGGCCAACTGATTATCTATCCAAGTCTCGGTCGAGAAGGATATCTGAATCCTTATATGCAGAGGTCATCTCATTAGCCTTCTCGGCGAAGTGAGGTGTTACGAATTATTGGCCTCGGCGCTTTGAAAGCCAAGTTGTTTATGATTGGATATTCACAAGTACATTTTAGAGTTCGGCACACCGACGGCCGAACCATATTTACAATCAAGACATTATCTCTTTTGAATATTTGTTTCCGTACAATCTGGTACCGGTTCGGCATAGTTATATTCTCACGACTAATATAACTGAGACCGAGCCCGGCGCCGACGATTTGTGAACTTCGCAAGACTAGTAGCCTTATCTTCAGGCTCTAGAACCCAGAGGCCAAGACTTGTTCGTTCCTTGGCCGCAATCGTAAGATCGAGAAGTCAGCCGCGCGCCCAACGCCGCATCAACACATTTTACTCCCCAGCCGAGCTCGGCCGACGAGTTGGCACGCCTCGCACATAACCGAAGAACATAATTAGCTTATAGATTACTCGGCATGCGTGCCACGTAAGCTTGGTAGTTTTTAAGGTCAATAGTATCATTACTCAAAATCTAATATTTCTGAAAATCAACGACAGCTAAAAACTTAAAACACCGAATGCTACATAAAAGCCACACACCCATGTATCTAATCACAACATTCTTAGCATATATCATCATCATCATCATGTACATGAATCCGCATGGGCGTATTCTTCATCTTTAATCATGAAGGCGTGACATGCATAACTTATTGCAATGCAACACGCACTATTATTTAAATTGTTTTAAAGCATGCATGGATTCAGGCTAGTTGGTGAGGGCAGGATGCCTACTCTTTAATTATTGTAAAAAATAAAATAAGGCGGAGTTAACGTTAGCGATGACATTGATGTGCAATGTAAGAGAATGGAGATGACATTAATCCACTTCAAAAAATAAGACGAGAACGAGTACTTTGGCCATTGGTGTTTTTTCTGATCTCTACGCATTCACTACTCCATTGAAAATTCAATGGATTATTTGCTACTCTTGCCCGCCAACATAAAAGACGACAATGTCAATGAGGCTCCTACTTCCTCGTTTTGATTCACATAGTAGCCCATCTTGGAAGCCCACATGAATTACAAGTGTGGGTTGGGCGGATCATAACTGTCCAGCAACATATGATATGGCTTTCACTTTGCGTCGTGTGTTGCTTGAAGTCCTTGGCAAAGGCATTAAAAATAGACTCGATGGGGAGTTTTGACTGTTCAAGTGAGACAATTTAAGTTAAACGGGTTTAAGCGAGACTCAAATTGAGTTTCAAGATGCGTAAGTCTAATTGAAACAATTTGTATAAAAATCTGACTGTATATTGGCACGTACGCTTATTTTTAAACGCTATATACATTGCTAAAGTCAAAAAAGAAAAATGAATATATCACTAAACTAAGAACTAACTGGTACAAAACCCTCGTCTCAAGGCCTTTAATCTTCAATTATAAATTAACACGTGGTGGTGCACATATTCATAGCTCTGCCAAAACGTGCTGACACGATTACCAGAAGTACCCAAAGACAAGGAGTAAAAGGGAGGCGACGGGAGTTTCCCAATTTGCACCAAACCATTAGAAACGCCATAATTGCAGATAGCCCACGATTTCGACACGTTACCTTGCAATTTCCTTGCCTCCTTTGAAAGCTCCTCCTTCTCCGTACACTACATATATTTCCAAATTCCAACCAGGAGAAGTGTACATTGGTGGAGAAAACAATGTCTCGCGCGCAAGGGGCATGCAAATGTTCCTTCGTAGTTCATATGTTATATTCTGTTAATTAGGCCTCCATCAGTGTAATAATGGTTGGGGCCCAAAAAGCAATGTTAGTCAATCATTATCAAATTGACCGCAATCTTATTTTGTCATTTTAAGGTTCCAGACATTCGCATATGCAGTAGGGAATCTAGGATTCAATTTTTTTTTTCTTTTGAGGGTGTTCCCAATGCTAAAACATAGGTTTAATTTCTAGATAGAAATAAAAAGTGAGGCACGTAAAAAAAAAATTCAATTTAATAACTAAGACATTTCATTGAACATTTAGTATGCTTATTATCGTCAGCCAGATTATGTTGCGCACATGTCAACATATATGACATATGCCGAAATAATCTAATGAGTGATATTGAGAGAATTTGTTAAGATATGTCTGGCAGACATTACATTAACACTTAATAGGCATAAAAGTGACCCGTACCAAACATTTAAAAGGTTCTCGAAAGACCTTCATAAGTATGTTTCTTGGACTCCAAGTGCTCCTGAGACTCTCAATGTACATCCACCACCGAGCATATACGTATGCTATGTGCTTGCTCATAGGTGAACTCATGATGCATTTATACGAAAGAGAATCACGGGGTCAACCATTATAGTTAGAAAGGACGTATATCGTATTCATTGTGCTATGGACTCTTTAAGTTATTTGGGTTGGATTGAACTACCTTGTGGTAAAATAGTTCGGTCTTTTCCATGAGGGGTTGAAAACCTAACGCATGTATCTTATGTTGTTTCAGGATCTTATTTATTGAACTTGTTGAAATATTCTATATCGATCGTATTTCTGTGAAAAGAAGAGTTTAAATATTCTAACATCACTCCAACTAATACCGATGCATTTTGTGATAAAACCCCACACCTGACGGATTGTGCATGTGGTAATAACCAAGATAGGGATAATATCAGTGTTGTTGAAAGTGGACCTTTAACCCGTCTCTCTGATGATTCCACAAAACTTACATAAACGAAGTATAAATTTTAGAAAAATCGAAATGAAGTCACATGACATAATCAATACACATTATTAGTATTGTTTTTTCAATTACTATTCTTGCATACATACAGATCTCAATGAAAGCAGTTTATTGCATGTGAAGTGAAGTTTATAATGTCAACGAAATAATTAATTTATGCATTTGGAGAGGGCGGGCTACTGAACTAGTACTGTCAAGTGCATGTGACTAGGCCTTCAATTGAAGCATAATTTTGCAACCGAATGCCAAAAAGCTGTTAATGCATCATTGAAAGTACTTTTAAACCAAGCTAAAAGATATGCTTTTGTGAAGAGTGATTCGAGAGGGTAGCACCATGGTGGATTAGGTCGTGGCAGGTGGCCCTCTTTGTATAAAATTAACAATTACTTCCAGGCTCGTTCTTCTTAGCTTTTTCCTGCAAACGCACATTTTTTTCACTAATTTTGGATTAGAAAAATGTTTGGAGAGTGTACCAAAATCTTACTGGTGTTGTAAAATCTGACATGGATCAAAACATATAGAATTATACGGTTTTTAAATTATCAGTAAACTATAGTTTTATTCCCCAGATAACACTTGTTTTGAAATAGAACCATCAAGTTAATATTTCGTCAAATTCAGTATGACTCATTTTTTGGGACAATATCATCTTCTAATTCACCATTTGTTTTTATGCACAACGTTTGGTCGAGCTACGTTACCATGTGTGTTAGCTTCAAACTTGAGACCAATTGCGCATCTTGGATAGATATGCTACTTGTGTCTTGGGCGTTAGGGTCTTGGGTTTGTGTTTTAGTGTCCGAGTCTCGAGTTTGCGTTTTGGGTTTGGTGTCTTCGTGTCTATAGCACCCGCAACTTTTGAAGTTGAATCTCTTGCGTCAGGGTCTGGACTCTCGGTCATCAAATTTTTCACGCCGAGTTCAAGGCTTCGTGATAACATGTCGAGTGTCAAACTCATGAGTCCTTGGGTTGAGTCTCGAGTGCCAGGCCTTCGGTCCGGGGTCACGTGGTCGAATTCATGGCTTGGAAGTGAGAAATAATTTTATGCTAAAGTTGTCATTTACGAGAGTCGAACTTGAAGTATATTTTACACTAAAGGAGAGGAAGTTCGGTTAAGTCGCACAATGGGCAACCTAATTTGGTGTTGAATTCGCCATTGACGATATTCGAACATAAGACCTCGTACTTAAGTAAAGAAAAATATTATCAAACCGTAGTACCGAGCGACCTGTTTACTTTGTATATTAAACATATAGTTAGATCAAATTGTAAATATCCTAACCACCATACGGGGCCTAAAATAATGCCATTACCAAGAGTGTTTGAAGTAATTGAAGTAAACTGGGTTGCACGCACCAAAAACTGCGAGTGGAAAGGGTAAATACAAAACTGCCCTCTCTTTTTTTAAGCACATATTTCGATTAACTTCTCTCCCTCATTTCATTATGCTCTGCTTCTACCAAACATAAGCTTCCTTTTGCTTCTCTCCAAAAAACAGAGGAAGCACACAGCCATTGAAGAAGCTCAGAGATTCATAATATACAGATGAGCCGGCTCGCACCGTTGTCGGAAGAGCCGAACATCAACGGAGAAGAAGACGCCGCGAACCGGTCGAGCAAAGGCATTCTGCGGAGCACTCAGCCGTGGCGGAACTGGATCAAGACCCACCTTTCTCCC
>JAOTRO020180828.1:0-11350 GCA_028566515.2 Pyracantha coccinea | reverse complement strand
CATTTTATTATTATTTAATGGAGATTTTCATAAAATGACCAAAATGATTGATGGTCAACAAACTCAGAGACCAGTTCTATCGATTTTAAATCTCAAGTATCAAAGTAAAGAATTAAGCTAATCTCAAGGACCATTTTGACTAAAAAAACCTAATTAAAGAGAGAAAAAATAGCATCCCGTGTAAATTGCAACCGGCAACTGAGGCTCTGTGTAATTTGCTGCTAATTTTCATTTCAAGTCACTTTATATAAATCTCTTTTTTCGCTAGTGCGAAGCTAGCGAGCTACATTTATCGATCACATTGCAGATTACATGTACAAATGTGAAATGTACATCCCATACATCTTTGGACATGTTAAAGCTTATACGAGGCAACAAAGAGGCGACGGGGATCTACACTAATTGACCAATAAATGGTGAGGTTAACTTATTCTACATGTTTTCAGCTACACTGCACTTAATATTACATACAGATTTGAAGCTATAAGCTGGCAGTGATGAATGAGGAGGAGGATTCTTGTTGCTTCAGGCTGTCGGCAACATGCGCAACCACCCCGACGCCAGCATTGTGAAGCCATTCATTCTTCACCTGGATTCACAAATAGCAATCGATTTAGAAAACCAGACAACAGAGAAGGAAAATCTTGGATAAAGAAAGATCGATTGATGGGGTACATGGATGTTATTGTGGGCAAAGAAGGGCCAAAACGCCGAGTGAAAGCTGACATCAACTTTTCTCCATCCTAACTGCTGTAATCCCCGTATCATTTCATCTGTTCACGGGAAAAGGTTAGACTTCATCAGCATTCAGCAATCATCCTATCCTAGATTTCTGTTAGCAATTATTGTTTTTGTACCTTCAACAATTTCGTGATATTCTAATGTGTTCTGTATGTTAGGTTCACTTTGTGCTGCTTCTTTTGCTTTAGCTGCTTTGGGAGGAAAATGGGGACCATCAGAGGAAACTGGAGGACAGTACTCCACGTCTACAACATGCTTGTACCCGTCCAAAGACCCGCGAGGAGGCTGCCAATAAAGTTACATATAACCACTGATTAGTGAACAATTTTACATCACAATATGATAGCAGCTACAAAAGATGCTGTATTTACATAGGCATGCTTCTTTCCCATATACAATTAGTAATAAAATCCGAAAATGTGCAAAAAAGAAAGACCCTTTTATCTGATTACACCCTCTCAATCGTGCATCCCACCCACAACATGATATTGACACTTCCAAGCATCATCATAACTGATCATAATTTCCTTGGTCCTGTCAACTTATGACTAATTATCACCAATATATAGTTGCAGTTAGGAGAAAAAGAACACTCAGTCGTAAAAAACTGGCTTAGCCTTGGCCAGAAAAACGCTCTGCCACTTTAAGCCCAGTCAAATAGTAACAACATTATTTGGCATCTTTTGAAAGAGAATTGCACATGCGTATTGCGTATAGCATGTTACTAACAACAGCCGCTTACAAGTTTTGTGAGATTTAAATTGCAAACTCAAACAACTTTTTAAATTGCTCGACCGTAAAATAATTAACTATGGCATGTGTTAAGCAGAGAATGATCTGTCACCTTAAATATTTCCGTCTCCCTCCTAATGGATGATGTACGCCAGCCAACCATATCTGTTTATTGTTAAGGAAATTGATGTGTTGGAGAGAGGACAAATGAGTTAAAAGTTAATAAAGTCATCTAACTGCGGAACAAAATGGATTATATGAAGCAGGATACGATCATAAGATACATTGGCATAAATAATCCGAGATTTGAAGGAGCCCAAAGAAGATCTGCAGAATAAAACATGTTAGAACCGCCATACAACTTTTGGCAAAAAAATAAATTGCCCAAAATAATATAAAGGCTCTACTTACATAAATCTTCCATCTTCGCAATCGGATGCCATTCTCAAAAGAAGTGGTGGTCTTTCGGGCTTACCATCAGTGAGAAACAGCTGACTACCAGTTCGACCAACAATAATAGGAGCAATTGGCGCAGCCAGCTTTTCTAAAAAAGGTACTCCCAATAAAAATGGAAGCTGGAGAAAAAGAAAATCAAAGGAATTCAAATTTTCTAATTCAAGGTAAGGTTCGAGTACATCCACATACTGGATATCAGTCTGTTACAGCTATCTTAATTCATCATACAACAACAATGAGTCGAAGACACATGGTCAACAATTCACTTCGGTCATTGTTACAATTTACCATTCTCGCATTCAAAGTATCAGTATTAGGACTATCTTTATAGTAAACCTCGACTTTGTAAAGAAGTAAGAGTCCAAAATGGCACAGATTCAATGAAATCAAGTTGATATACAAACCTGCTTTTTCCCTCGCACCCCAAGATGTGGAGTTGCCAATGTTACAAAATTGATAGGCTCTAAACCAGCAATCTTTCCTCGTCTCAAAGAGTGCGCCGTTTGTGAATTTGCAGTAGTTGAACTGGTAATATCATTGGGTGTGTAAAGGACAGAAATTGCATATCTTGCAAATAAGCCCCCAAGAGAATGGGCTAAAAATGAGATCTTCTTCAGGCTCTCTGTCTTTTGTACAAGTTGCATAACCTGTTTATCATGAATGCCAAAGGTTATGCAACTATAATCTGCTATTTCGGAACAAAACTTAAAGCATAAAACTTTTAAACAGTGGCTCATAAACGTCAGAACTCACTTCATCTGCTAATCGTTTCCCAGCTCCATCAATACCAGAAAAAGTTTTGGTGTACGTGTTACATGAACTTGCTGCACATTCATTAACCACGATGTTAACAACTCACAGACCAACAGCCTATATTTAATTCATGCATTTCAAAGACATGGAAACTGCAAAAAGCAATCTGATGTCGAGTCACCATCTGTCACATCTTAATGACCGTAATATCTGTTTTTCCCAGTAGATGCATAAGATTTAGGTCATTTCAGTTGAGGTTTCTGATTGTCCTTCCTAGATAAAAGCCGTCAACAAAGTAAGCAGAAAGCCTGAAAGTAAATAAGATAAATTTACCATAGATTAAGAAATTTCTTCCTAGACGCCTTTTTAACTCCGCTTCCACGTATGTCCAGTCACTTGGGCTGCATTACTAAGAATCAGTCAACTCGATATCAATTTGGGGAAAAAAATAGCCAAAGATATGCACCATGGAGACAAAAGTTCGAAAGCAATGAACCACAGAAAGCGCTATTGGAAGCGTCAAACATGTGGAACCCGAAAATTGTAGTAAGTAGCACCAAAAAGACTCAAAGATGACCAACAACACCACCCAAGCCTTACTCCACCAAGTGGGGTCTGGGGTCGGCTGTATGAATCCTAGAGCGCCACTGCGCTCGGTTTTGCACCAAGTAAACAAAATCAAGCACATTACATAACCCTCTACCTGATTTTCCTTTACCATTTACATTTGCTTCAAAAGTAAAAAATTTCCGTAAAGGCGTAAATTTATGGAAACAAGAACAAATTACAATCACAGGCAGAGCTCCATGAGTCTAGGAACAAGATATACCTTGCCATGATGCCATGAACAAGGACGAGAAGATGATCGGGTTTCTCCTCTGTATTTGCAACACCCCTGGAGGATCCGAAATTTCCCTGGCTAGTCATAGCTTGAGCTCTAAGACCTTGATTTCTCAAACTACTATATATGCCTGCAACAAAAAATGTCGACTAGAAATTAATTCAAATATCATCGAATGCCGTTAATTTGACGAAAATTAAGCAAATATTACACCTTTGAGCCAAAAATCTCAAAATTTTCCCGGGAAAATTGGATGAGACGGAGAGAGAATTGATTACCGGAACCGAAGCTGAAAGACGAAGAGGAGGAGGACGAACTGGAGGAGGAGGAGGAGGAAGAGCCGAGAGGTCCCTGGGAGTCGTTCCGCCGATTGCCGCTGAAACTCGGTAAGTACCCAAAGCGCGCGTGAATCAGAGAAGCGGACGCCATGTATTGTGTATATATAGAGAGAGAGAAAGCGGAGGAGAGAGAGAGAGAGGGATCCTAGCTTCTCGGTTGAATCAAAGGGATGGACGTCGGCATCGACGCAATAATGCGGCGACGTTTCTTGTTATCCTTCTGAGAGTTGCTCTGACAAATACGATGCACCCATGTCTTTTTCTTCCTCTCTCCGGCGCTCCGATGTTTATTTTCTGGGTAATAATTACCAACTTTAATTAATTAATTAATCAACTACTAAACTAAACATACTTTTGTTTAAGGATTAATAACCACTTTAACATTTTACAGTAATTGTTCCAGTAATTTACACTTTATCTTTTGACCTTGTAGTTTTTTTTTTTACCCATGCATTTTCGTCTTTGTAGTTTCATTATATTAGTTAGTTCGTTAAAATAAAATCATGTGACGTAAAATTTCTGTCAAGATACGTTTTTTTTTTAATGGGAAGATGTGTGAAAAAACATAAATGGGAAAATCAACTCAATTGACAAAATAAATGAACGCAAAAACAAATTGAAAGAACAGAGATTAAATGCAAGTAAAAACACCAAAGGAAAGAAAAATGAAAATACAAGCAAGTTACAAGATTATTATTTGCAGTGTGGCCTATTAATCGGAAAATCACATTTCTTTTTTACGTAAAATATACAAAACTGTAATTGACACGTCGTACTGTTTCTTAACAAAAAAGAAAATAAGTGGTAAAGAAGTAGAATAATCTGGTCTAAACAGAATATTGGTATTATTGCTAAACATAATCTGAGAAAATCGTGTTATTTTATTACAAATAGCTTTTCTTGATCAGTGATTCTGGGAGATTCATTGACCCGAGCAGCTAGTGGTCCTGCCGAGTAGACGATTGCAATGAGTGTATAACTACGGATTTGAAATGTGCAATGTTGGTGTCTCAAAGTTGGTTCGGTTGGCAAGTTCTTTACTCTGTATGTCGTCCCACCAAAGTTTGAGTTTCGTTATCAACAAGTCTTATTTGTGTGCAATTTGTAAATTCATACGTAAGTTTATACCGGTTATATTTAGCAGTTAGATGTCATGCGTAAATTATTCCAACTTGATGTTGTGGATAGATCTTACCTCTGATAGTTAAAGTAATCAATCTCCTCCTAAACCTTTTGTTATCCCAGAATAAAGAAGATAAAAAGGAACATAAAATACGTTAATTACAATAGTTGTATAATTTTGTGTCTCAACTGCAAAAGGTTGCTGTTCTGTGTTCGAATCTTCACCTCCCGTCTGTAATGATAAATAAACACACAATAATATGCTAACGGACGAGATGAAGATATGTATTCAACGGCAGGAAATGGGAGATGATGTCAAATTTGGTGAGCTGCTCAATGTCGAATGGCGCCAAACGGAGGCAATTATTTGGGGGGTGAGTGACTGACTGTGGCAGTGGCCAACAGCTACGTGGATACATGCAGTGCCCATCCTTGATGATTGTGATAAATTTTTTATTGTGACGGGTACATCATGTGTTTTTATGTAAGAGGTAAAAAAATTATTTTTTAAGTTATTAATTTTTTAACACACATATCATATTATATTTATAGTAACATATGATGTACCACCTCGTGTTCTGATCACACTTAAAAATCTCTATTGCTAACCATTTTGCTCCTTAGTTTCTCCACTCCCAATATGCCTATTTTGAGGATTGTAGACTTGTAGTCATTAGCAAAGTTATCATTTAAACCTTCTCAGTTCTTTCTTTTCGGTTTTTCAAGTTTGTGTCGAAGAACCTTTAGCTCTGAAAGCTCCAAGATCAGGCTGCGTCTCTTTTCAAGATAGAATTATCTCACTAATTTTTCAAGTCATTATTTCTGCAAAAGTACAGCTTTAGGGATATGATTTATAAAGAATGACTTAAAAAATAGAAGTTTTATTTGTTTTAAGAATAAGATTTTCGCACTTTTTTTTTCTTTGTGCACCGCTTTATTTATTTCTCTCTTATTTCTTCTTTAATTAGTTGAATTCAAAGTCCAAAATAAACAAAAATGAGGAAAGAAGTGTGTATGATCATTTGAGAGACAATAAATAAATGAGAAAAAATGTGAACAACTTTTTCCTAATATGAGACTTTTTCCCAGATATCTTTTCCTTCAAGGAAAAGGTAAAGATAGGGTTAGGGTTTACCCTGAGGCTTTCATAGTCGATCATGTTAATTTTTTGTTTTTATTTCAAGTTTTTTTTTTCTTCTTATAAATTAGTTTTGATAAGAATTTTGTAGTGCTTCTAATGAACGTGGTTATATATTGTTTTAGAGAAGAAATTTTATGAGGAAAAGTGTTTTACTTGTTCTGAGCCAACCAATTTTTGCTTCAACAATTCTCTTTTATATAGAGAATTCATATATTAAGTGATTCTATCCGGTAGTCTTTTATGGCGTGACAAACAAGCCCTATGTTTACAAATCAGAGACCAATTATACGTTTGGTGTACCTTGATTTTTATTATATATTTTTTAGGACAATGAATTTGACACTTGTCTTATAATAACCAATTAATTTAGCACTGTAAACTGACTATGTTAAAGATATTTTCTGCAGTCACAAATAGAGCACATGAGGCTAAAAGAGTGGTGTTAGTTAGAACCACTAACCTTTTTATATTATAACATGTAAATCATATAAGGAAACCAGGAACCAAATAATACACAACGCTAATATGATATACATGATTCTATCCTATTTACAAAGGCAGTGAAGAAAACTTTCGAATTAAATCCATTAACTCCAAACATCGTTGCCCATGTCATGAACTGTAGATTGAGATGGGTCTCATCATCACATACGAGATCTGAGCAACGATAATTCTGCAGAGTGAACGAGCGAAAAAGAGTCATCGAACAACTAGAATATGTACATATTTTAAGGTACACCATCACATTGATTCACATTATGGAACAAGCATGAGGGTTGTCATCACTGAACACAGCAGTGTCGTGCTCGTTAAACATGGAGGAATAAGGAGGAGGTGGATAGTAGCCATGGTCTTGATTAGTGAAGCCATGCTTATAGTAGTTGTAGGAATATGATGAGGAGGAGGATTTAGGTACTGAAATGTAGGTAGTGATGGGCAGATGGTGGGTGGTAATCTGACGGTTATGATGATGATTATGATGATGATCCAGATCAAGCGGCTGATGTTGTTGATAGTAGTCAAGGCCAAAGTTGTGGTACTCAGGGTTGTAAGGGTAAGGCCAAAGCTCAGCTCTCTTTCCAGTCTTCCTCACTGCCCTCAAAACTTTCTCTTGATCAGCCCATCCCATAACAGTCACCTTTTGCATGTTGAAGTCCACATCAACAGCATCTACTCCTGGTACATATATACAATAATGTCAGAATCACAATAGTAATCATAATTAATATTGTTAATTATTTTATTTATAATTAACCATACTGGCAGTCCGGTTATCTGGGACCTTAACTATAGGAAAAAAGCCTTTGGTCATGGTCTTTTGTAATTAGTTTTAGCTAATTTTATACGACAGTCCCAGTACTTCGGGTTATAATAGAGCCACAGTTAGATAATTAAACTTCCGATGCGAGACATTTCTTCACATCCTTACAATCTAGATATTTATGAGAAAAAGTTTCAAACAAATGTGATATTTAGAACGTGAAAAAGTAAAAGGATCAATAACTTGCACAATACCTTTCAGCTTTTTTAGAGAATTCCTAATCTTATTCTCGCAGCCAGCACAATCCATGGTCACTATCATCTCTACTATCTGCACAAAATCAATAGATAACTTTAAAAATTACAGTTCATGCACGGACACAAGACCAGAGTGAAACACATATATGTTGCTCTGGCTAATTAAAATGCGCGATCGATTGATGGAGAAGATTGCATATGTTGAAGCATTCACTTGAAAAAAATACATGGCATGCGTATTGGAAGGCCATATAATAATATATGAGGATGCTGTTAACTATATGCATGCAGCTGTATGTGAAACTTCAAAAACAGGCACATGTACACACACACACACACACACACTCTCTCTCTCTCTCTCTCTCTCTCTCATAGGGCAACAGAGGGATGAGAATGGACGTTTTGCGTTCTGCATCGTTAAACTCCAAGGAGCTAAGATCGCCTAGTCTTCTATTTTACTAAAGAAAAAAAAGGCGATAGCAGCATATGTCACCATGCATGATAATAACTTAGACATGCAAAGAGAAATGAAAGAGTGAGGGTACGGCTAAGCTATGTGGTTTTCTCACCGTCATGTTAGAATATTGAGATATATAGATCTTTGAGCCTCTCTCTCTCTCGAACTCTTTTGGATTGAGAAACTAAACTGCAATTGCACTCAATATATATAACAAAAGATTGCAGAGAAGTCATATAGATATTTGATGAGTTCTTCAACGCTGCCATGGCAAGATAAGTGAGAATATTTTTAAAAAGTTAGTCCCCACAACCATCTTTTCTTTTTTATCTTTCGTTTTCTTAATCTTGTTGCTTTGAATGAAAGTGCACAGCAAATGCACAGAAGTTGAATTGCAGCCTGGCTCGTCTGCTGATCTAATTAATTTCTATATTAATCTCTTAATTATCTATTATTTATCAAGGACTCAAACGTGTAGTTAAGTGTGGAAATGAAGTAACAACAGTTTTATTAAATTTTCATTGCAATTATTGAGCCTTTTGGTCATCTGAATAGTTGTCAACGCCATTTACCGTCGTCATCAGCACTGAAATGTTCTTGAACTATCGTCATCATCTGTATACATAGTCGTTGTATGCATGGATATACCATAATACATCACCTTCTGTATAACTTATGTGCAAGTTGGTCTACTAGTTAAGGTTCATCCAACTGTATCGGAGGTATATGCTAGTGAACACCCAAGCCACATGGAATATGGATATATGTGACTGTCAACCATCGATGCATATGCATTTCACAAAATAGAACAATCACCCATGCCACACATCGGAGTATTATGCTAGCATAATTCTGACAACTGTTGATTACATCGATAAGATATTCAATTTTTATTTTTCCACAGTACTTTACGACAGTACATTAGCATATAAAGTCATTAAAATAATGTACTTGCGTCGTGTAAATGATTCTTCAATGCAAAAAGTGTAAACATCACTTTCTAACTACCAAAAGAAAAGAACTGAAATCATATCATACCATATCACAATTGGCGTAATCGGATTCGAAAAAGGAAAAAAGGGGGGCGGAATTGACTTGGTCTCCCGATTCATATATCAACGTTTCTTTTCCCAGAAAAGATGCTGGGAGATATTAATATATAGTAGGCCTAGTTGCTTCTTGCAGGACCATAGGTGATTCCAAATTCATGTGCACCGTGATCTCTATATGATTCGGGGACTTTCAAGTAGGCGACTTTTGTATTTAATTGGTGAAGATGTCCTACGTGTGAAAGTTACACAATGATACCATAGATTGCAAGCAAGTTTTGAGCAAGAAAGAGAGATTATTGAAGGTCTTGTTTGGGGTTTAGTATTGGTTTGCATATATAACTCACTACATTTGATGAATGACGATTGGAGAAATATACATCAATCAACTTGTATTATTGGATAGGATGTTGAGTTTTTATTCGTGTATGCGTCCCGAGTTCGAAACTCTCACGTTCTCCAAATTATTTTAATAGTTTCGAACTTTCTCCATCTCTTTAATAATAATAAAAATTAAATAAAAAACTTGTATATTGTCTAATATTGAACATATTAGACGAATTAGTCTAAATAAAACTTATCCCTTCCCAATCCAACCCTTTTATCTGTAGCTAATCGATCTTCTACCTTCATTTTAATGCAACTAAAGAACATTCATCTCTTCATGCAACATTCATTAAATCTACGAGTTATCCAAGCCAAGTCTTGCATAAACATCGAATGATGTCGAAGTCTCTAAATGTTATGCCGTATTGGTTGCATGTATAATTTTAGTGGCTAAATAAAAAAATATACCTTCACTCGTTATACGAGTTCTTTCCAAATCATGTTAGCTTTGCATCAAGATTCATCTCAAAGATTATGTTCTGATTGGTCACTAATGAATGTGTACCCTTACGCTATATTTGCTCTCCACTGCAATTTCTCTAACGATTGGGTTGGAGAACCTTTTGCTTTTCTATTTTTGGTCCAAAACCTTTTGCTTTTCTAGGTTGTATTGCTTGAGCATAATAATTCTTTTCGTTTCAATAATATTAAATAACTTTTCTGAAAGTCTCTAAATTTTAACTATCAACTGAATTTTTATTTCTCTAGTAGGAGACCACAATCAGAAGCCATATCAAAATAATGAACTGATGCAATGGAGGCACCTACTGAACCTTAGTAGTCCATGCATTACTGCCCGGCAGCAAATGCCTCAACCGGGAAAGTCTTGGTGATACCGGCAAGGCTCTTGAAGTTGATTTTTCCGGCAGGCTGATCAACGTTTATTTCACTCACCGGAGGCCATAGCATGAGCTCCTTAGCCTTCACTCCCTTGAGCTTCTTAATCTTCTGCTTCTCAATATAGCCTTTGATTTCGGTGTCATAACTCACAAGCTTACTGATCAACTTGAAGCTGTGTTCGACCTTCTTCTTCTGGACGATCCACACGTAGCCGGTGGCTCTCACAAAGCCAACTTCAATCACATCAGCAAGAGGCAATAGCCCTAGAGGAAGTCCGAATTCTTGGAGCAAGGCAGTCGCCAATGCTAGCCCCTCTTCGTGGCCCGTCTTCACGATTCCTCCTTCCTTCTCTGCTTATTTCCTTAAAAGTTTTCGAATGAAGCAGTGAAGTTATAAGTACTTTGGGGGAAAGAAGGGTTGATTTATCCAAGTATGAAGGCCATTAGACTCCTAGTTTTAATTGATATACAATATCGTAATCGTTGTTTCAGTTTAAGTACAAAGCTCACTAACATAAACAGGTGGAATTGTACTTTCCAAGCTGCACATAATACTCAATGGCAAGTTGCAATTGTCTTCAACGAACAAGAAGAATAGGACACAACAAGAGCAGCAAAATGGGTGATGACCACAACACACATAGTAGCTTCGGCAGTTTTGACAGTTGTTATAGAATAAGGATAAATTTTACGCCGGATTAGAGAGAAATTTTGGTGATTACTACAAAGAAAAACACCTTGGTTTCTCCTTTCTGTTTGTCCCATGCATGTAGTAACTTGATATAAATTAAACCCATTTCCCCCAAAGTGCATACAATTTCACAAAACTACTTTGGAACTTTAATAAAGATATACGATAGTTTACCATGGCAGAGAAGGAAGGAGGAATCGTGAAGAATGGCCACGAGGAGGGACTGAGATTGGCTACCGCCTTGCTCCAAGAGTTTGAACTTCCGCTAGGGCTTTTGCCTCTTGC
>JAOTRO020180818.1:0-18949 GCA_028566515.2 Pyracantha coccinea | reverse complement strand
TATTACCCCCTGCCCCTTCTTTCTGGACTTCTCCTCTCTTACTCATTAGCCCCTTTTTTTCCTGGAATTCGATTCTTCCCCTTCCCCTTGGGTTCACCCGAAGGCACAACCAAACATGGCGAGGAAAGAAGAAGAGCCAAAACAGAGTATGATAAACCCAAAAAACAGAAGAGAATGTTTTGAATGATTATTTTATTCTTCTCAATAAGAGGTATTTGTACAAGGTGTACAACCCTAATGTAAAAGGAAGAAAAGTACTTACACGAGATTACAGTAGATTACGCGGAATTGATATCAATTAGGAATCCTACCTAAAACATAAAGTCAACACTCCTCAACTTGATGCATATATGTTACTCATGCCCAACTTGTGTAAAAAATATAAAAACTTATGACTTGAAACAGCTTTCGTGAGGATATTTGCCAACTGATCCTCTGTTCTTATTGTCGGTAGCTTAATTATTTTTTCTTCTAATTTTTCTTTGATGAAGAACCAATCAACTTTAACATGCTTTGTTTTATCATGTTGTACTGGATTATGTGCAATGTCACGAGTAGTTTTATTATCACAAAATAATTTCATGGGTTGATCATGTAATATACCCAAATCGCGAAGCATGAGCTTAAGCCACATAATTTCACAAATCCCCAAGGCCATACCTCTATATTCAGCTTATGCACTGAAACGGGCAACCATATTCTGTTTCTTACTTCTCCATGTAACCAAGTTGACCCCAACGAATGTAAAGTAACCTGATGTTGAGCGTCTATCGTCAATCGAACCCGCCCAATCTGCATCAGTATAACCTTCAACTCTAAGATGATTATTATTTTTAAACAAAATTCCTTTGCCAGGACTTCCTTTCAAATATCTCAAAATTCCCATCACTGCATTCATATGTTGTTCTCTGGGATCATGCATGTATTGACTTACTACACTTAAGGCATAAGCAAGGTCCGGTCTTGTGTGTGACAAGTACATTAAACGACCTACTAACCTTTGGTATCTCACTTTGTCAACTGGTACTTGATTCAGATCAACACTAAGATTCAATCCTTTCTCTAATGGTGTAGCTATTGGTTGACAAGCTGACATGCCGGTTTCATGCAACAAATCAATAATATACTTCCTCTGTGATAAGAAAATTCCCGAACTGTTTCTCGATACCTCAATCCCCAAAAAATATTTCAAGGATCCAAGGTCCTTCATCTCAAATTATGTAGACAAATATCTTTGCAAGGTCGCACGTTCTTCTGGGTCATTACCTGTTACCACCATATCATCTACATACACAATAAGTGCAGTAAGTTTCCCATTTCGTCTTTTCAGGAACAGAGTATGATCGGAGTTACTTTGTTTGTAGCCAAATGCTCTCATAGATTTTGTGAATCTTCCAAACCATGCCCGAGGGGACTGCTTCAAACCATATAAAGATTTCTTCAATCTGTACACTTTTCTTTTGTATTTATCTAGAGCATTACATCCCGGTGGAAGATCCATATAAATCTCTTCTGTCAAGTCCCCATGCAAGAAGACATTCTTCACATCGAACTGTTGTAATGGCCAATTAAGATTTGTAGCCAAGGACAACAAAACACGGACTGTATTGATCTTGGCTACAGGGGCAAATGCATCTGTATAGTCAATTCCATATTTTTGAGTGTATCCTTTTGCTGCTAGTCTTGCCTTGAAGCGATCCACCGTCCCATCAGCTTTGTACTTCACTGTATAGACCCACTTGCATCCCACAGGCTTCTTACCGGCTGGCAAGTCTGTGATCTCCCAGGTAGCATTCTTCTTCAAAGACTTCAATTCTTCATTCATTGCTAATTGCCAACGTGGATCAGCTAAAGCCTCATGCACACTGTTAGGAATAGATACAGTAGATAATTGATGCACAAATGACTTAATTGATTATGAAAGGTGACTGATAGACACATAATTGCTTAATGGGTATAACACATTAGACTCAAGGTTGGGTTTATTAACTGGATATCTATTTTTGCATTTAGGGTCAGCTTCGTAAGTAATTTTAGGAATACCTCGGTTGACACGATCAGGGAGACGACGTGGTGGTGCATTCGGGATCGAAGATGATTGATTATGGTTATTGGGGCTCAAGGGTGGCGAGATTGACTGTGAGATGGTTGACGGCACTGAGTTGTATGGCGATGCTGATAGTAAATTGTCTCGTGTCCGCTCATCTCTTTCAAGGTTTTCAACATTGTTTTCTTGCGAATGATCACCACTTGTCTCCAAGTTATTACCACTTAACTCCAAGTCATTCACATCATTATTTTCTTGTGAATGATCATCACTTCTCTCCAAGATATCACCACTTAAATCCATATCATTCACAATATCTGTATTCCGAATAGTATAATCAACAGTTTGAACTTCTATATGATTCTCCTCTTGAAGTGAAGACTAGGGATTAGCAAAGTAGATATCATTCTCGTGAAATGCAACATCCATAATGACAAACAATTTTTTCGTCGGAGGGTGATAACATCGATATCTTTTTTTTTTTTGAAGCATACCCTACAAACACACACCGTAAGGCTCGAGGTTCGAGCTTGCTTCCCTGCTGTTTGTGGAGATGAACAAAGGCCACATAGCCAAACACGTGAGGTGGAAAATTGGGGACTGCATGGGCATCAATATGTGAGGACGGAGCTTGAAATGGTGTTTGAAAGTCAACTGATCGACATAGAACACGATTAATGAGATATGTTGCTGAGGTGAAAGCTTTTCCCTAATAAGATAGGGAAAAACGCTCTTCAAGCAAGAAAGCACAAACAACCTTCAGAAGCTAACCGTTATCGCATTCTGCAACTCCATTTTGTTGTGAAGTGGACGGACATGTAGTTTGATGAACAATACCATGATGATCAAGAAAGACACGAAGTTCAGAGTTCACATATTCACCGCCATTATCACTCCTAAGAACCTGTATTTGTGACTTATATTGTACTTGTACTATTTTGTGTAATCGCTGAAACAAAGAAGGAACTTCACTTTTAGACTTCATCAAACAAACCCAAGTCATATGTGTGCAATCATCAATAAAAGTAACAAACCAGTGAGCACCACCAAATGTAGCAGTTTTAGAGGGTCCCCAAACATCAGAATGGATTATCATAAATGGAGCTGAACTTTTATTCAAACTCAGTGGAAACAAAGTACGATGAATTTTAGCCAGTTCACAAACACCACATTTAAAGTTAGAAACATCATGCTTAACAAATAGGCTAGGAAACAATCTTCGTAAATACCCGAATGAAGCATGTCCAAGGCGGCGATGCCACAACCAAACCTCTGAATCTTTATTCCTCTCCTCATGAGACCCTTCCACGACAATAGCTTGAGTCAAAATCCGGGTACTGTTCGATGCCAACTCCAAGTAGTAGAACTTCCCCTTTTTAATACCATAATCAATCATCTTGCGAGTCCGAATGTCCTTAAAGACACAAAAGGAAGGCCAATAAATCACAAGACAGTGAAGGGCGACAGTTATTTGAGCAACAGATAACAAATTATAATCAAGGGTAGGGACAACAAGTACAATATCAAGATTAAAGGTATCAAAAAGGGAGACAATGCCTTCCCCATAATAAGGGCAGCATTACCATTGGCAACACTTACAAAAGTTTTGGTGGACAATTTTAGGGTCTGTATCTGTCTAGAATCCCAAGTCATATGTTCAATAGCACCAGAATCAATTATCTATGTATTATTCGTAACAAATGCAGAAACCTGTAAATCCTTACCATCGTTACATGTATCAATAAGCAAAACAGACAATTTCTCGGCCATAAGTTCGATATCGGCCTTAGCTTCGACAATCGAGACCATAACGTGAGTCCGTGATTGATGAAGCCTAAACTCCAAATAATCAGTATGGGCCTAACAGAGTAGCCAACGACAAAACAAAAAGGCCAAGTGAAAAACAAAGCTGATTGTTTTTTTTTTATTCATTTTTCCTTTTTGCCCTTTTTCTTCTTTTCCTTTTTTCCTTTTTATAAAACAAAACACAATTGAAAAGGAGACAGTGCGGGTCTGCAAACTTTGAAGCAGCAGCAGAGGCTGGTCTTGATTGTTAATTGCAGGGGTGAGCTGAGACGAGTTCGCAAGTCTGGCTCTCCGGCGTGATGAAGACGACTCAACAAATTTCTTCAGGCAGGTTCAACGGATTTCAGGCAGCAATAGGTCGAGAATTTATGGGTTCCAGTCGAATACGGATTGAAGAGGCAGAGATGCGGGTACGGTATTGATCAGGTGTGGCCGTTTACAGTGGTGGGTTAGCAAACAAGGTGATTCGAGATCCTGGTCTGCTATGACATCATGCAATTTGGTATTCAGCCTGCAAGTCAGGCAACCGGAAGGAATGGAGATCGGGGTTCGCGAGAAACGGAACGGAGCGAACGAGACGAACCGAACAGAGTGTGTTCAGTCCAGCAACGACGACGTCTCTCGCTGGTCGGACGGCGTGCAACACAACTTGTGGCGCGACTAGCGGTCGGACAACGCGCTGCACAATTGGCGGCATGGCTGGTAATTCTAGCGCTGGGTTATGCGCACAGCAGAGCGATTTTTCTAATATTTTTTCTAAACCTGGCTGTGGTGCCAAGAAGAGAACACCGGAAAGATATATGTATTCTTCTCAATGAGAGACATTTATATGTATACAACCCTAACGTAAATAGAAAGAAAAAACTAATTGCACGGGATTACGTGTGATTACATGGAATTGATATCAATCAAGGATCCTACCTAAAATACAATCTGGACTATGGAGTAGGAATATATTCCAATTCCATGACAGCAACATTCATCATATATAGTTCTGCAGCAAGGTGCTGCAAATGCAGTATGTTTTTGCATGTCAATGTCATATCGAAGCATATGTACGAAGTACAGTTCCAAATGTTTTGTATGACAGAAGAAACATACAGTTTTGGGCAACAGAATGCGCGCGCGCGCATATATATATTCAGCTTATATTGTAGGAGACGACTGCCTGCTTTCTTTAGTCTACAAAATAACGAGTAATACTAGGTAAACTAAATTTATGGACTAAATTTATAAATTAAATTTGCAACTAAATAATGTATCACCAATAAGAAATAAGCACATTAATCAACATTTAAGTAATAACTCAATCATTAACTTCTATGTCATTTAATTTACAAAATTTAGTCTCTCTAGCATTACATTTAAAATGTTCATGCAGTTGCAAATTTCAGAAGCAAACGCACAACCGTTTGACTTACCATTTGAAATTTTTGAAGAAGACATGGTGATGAGAACATCCTTGTAGCGTTTCCCACCCGATGGGACTCATCATGAACCACCTTTCTGTTCCAAAATATGTAGCATCAATGCTACTTCACTTTTCAAAACCACTCCCAACAGGTCCTTTTTCCTTTGATTGATCAACCCTAGAAAATATTGACGAAGAGTACGTATAAACACTAATCATTATATTTTGCACTCAGTCTCTAATTTGTCGAAGGATTCTATCCGGAATTAAGTCTCATAAGTGATCGGAACATCACAGCACCTCCTTGAATTTGGATCTCAACCAGAGCCAATTAAGCAAAACTTGGATCTCAATGTCATGGATTATAGAATAAGCTAACCCTAGATTAGATAATTAAGATGGCTCTTGTTATGGTCCAACTTCAAGACAGTATGGCATCAACCGTCTCTAATTGGGCCTTTTCTGTGTTAAGTGGACACTGCGTTGCCTCAGATTAGTCATACCTTTTTGAGAGAAGTAATTGCCCATCTTGTCATGTAACAGATTAGTTGGGCCTAACAACATTACAACTGCACAACAAATGAAGGCTGAACTTTGATATGAAATAAGATGAGAACGTTACCGCATCTATTTTAGGGGAATACGTTTTTTAGAAACATTTGTTCAAAAGCGCTTCTAGTCGAAGAGCATAATTTTTTTTTATAAAAATGCAAGTACCTCCAATAGTTCAAAAGTACTTTCAAACAGCCGTGTCTTGTAGCGTGGATTTATAACTAAATATGACATTAGAGTAATTGGTTGTATAGAGGATAAATCAAATAAATGAGAGATTCATCATCACCTCTTATTGAGCTCAAATTCAACATGCTTTAAAACCTCAAGTTAGTAGGGAGGATTCCACCCCAATGGCCTAGTAGAAGAAGAAGAAAAACACTTCCATACAAGCCATTTAATGTACAGTGAGAAGATTCAAGTTAAATTCAAAACCAACCCTGTTTAGTTAATCGTTACATAATTAAGAATGGTAACATGGACATGTGCGTATGTGATAGTCAATGTGTGAATGAGATAAATTATGTACACTAGAATTTGATTTGTTTATAGGTACCTCATGTGCATTAAACAAATAAAAGAGACACTTTCCGACACGTAGAAAACCAAGGCCTAGTTGGTGTCAAGGAAAACGAATATGAGTTAAAATTATTTTCTATGTGTACGCATTTAAAAATTAACAAAATTAAATATGTATTATAAATAGGTTAAAGTTAGAGAGATAACCTTTATTAGTGACAGGAGCGAAGCAGGTGTAAAATATCACACTGAAACTATAGCACAAGAGGATGACAAATAAAAGAGGGAGGAATAGATGATGTTATTGATCTTTTTTTCTTTCTGTATGTTTTGATTGCAGTCAAGTGCTCTATTTATAGAGCAACTCGTATTACTACATTTGAAATTTACAACACCCAACTTTGAAAATACGATCCTTTTGTTTCCAAAGTCTACATCACATTTGTGGGCATTGAAAAATCTATGTGTGGCAATTCATGACAATGTTAACATTTTCAACATTGCAAATGTTTTCAATACTTACTGCCAATGTTTTCAACAATATGATTTATATTGAGCAATTTTATTTTTAATTATACCGAAGTATTTTATGATGTCGTGTTATACAAGTGTTAAGATGCAAGTTAAAAATCGTAATTAGTAGGAATCCAACGCATAAAATGAAAAATTCATCATAACATATAAATAATGGATCCAACACAAACTTTTCTCAAAGTCGAGTATATTAGTTTCACAAGGATGTTTCCAAAAAAGGACTTCGTGTGGGGTTGAGACTTGAGAGTTTAAATAATTTACCTACAAAAAGGACTTCATCTGGAATTTGCAATTAGGATATGTTTATGCTACCTAACTAATTGCTTCCAAGTATATGAATTTTTAATGTCGGATCACAATCTATAAAATGTCATCCATTGCGTCATTTGGAGGCATAATGCCAAATAAATCCATATTTTTACAATAAGTTCTAGAACCTCAAATATTACAAACTTCTGAGATCCATAGTTTTACAATAAGTTAGAACCTCAAATATTAAAAACTTCTGAAATCCATATTTTTACATTAAGTTCTAGATCCTCAGATAATAAAAATTTCTGAAATTTTTTAAAGACTCTTCGACCCTCATGTTTTCGGCAAAATTTGTGTGGCAACATCATTGAGTCTTGTGCCAAAAACATGAAGTGTTGAAGAGTCCATAGAGAGTCTCACTTTGAGAGAACCTCCTTAACATTTCTCTTTCAAATATAAAGGATTATAATCGTAGTCTTATGCTCACTTATTAAATATGAAAATACGAAGAAAAATGCTCAGGAGATCCTTGCAAAAGTGAGACTCTTCTTGGACTCTCTGTCACTTCACCCTTTTGGCACAATCCATCTGCCAACATTATGAAACATTGTACAAAAAATATGAGGTGGCGAAGAGTCCCACTTTAAGAGAGTTTCCTTAGCATTTCTCAAACACAAATTGCATACTCATTTCCATGAAAATAAAACTTATTTTTGTTTATCATCCTATTTATTACCACATAATGAATTTAAATTTGAGATTTGTGTCTATCAATTATACAAATTTCAAAATTTAAACTCATCTAACGTAATAAGGTAGTGAGCATCACCACCATTTGAGAGTAGTGAACAAAAATATTCTCTTATTTGCACATTTGTGCATAGGAAACAAGGACAAAAACACATGTAATATCCTGTATTTTAAAGTTTCATTCAAAACTTCTAGGTTTCTAATTATATTTAATTTACTGCAGAGATGGCGAATACAAGAAGGTGGAGATCGAATCGGACGCCTAGTCGCTAATCCGAATGATCAATTGGGAGATTGATGTCGATGCTACTATGAAAGGTTTTCTCTTTGATACTGAATCGTTGGCTACGCAAATAGGAGAAGTAAAGTTTGGGTTTGTGCCGCGGGGTGGCAAATTGGCAATGTTGCTGCCCACTGTGTCGCCTCGTTTGTTGCCTTGCAAAGTGGTTCATTCATTTGGGACGAGATTAGCCCGAAATTTCTCTTTAATATTTTTGTTGCAGATGTAAACATTGCAATTAGATTATAATCGTCTATCTTTTCGAGAGAAAAAATTATATTTTCTATCCACAGTTAATTTATTGAATTATCTGTCAATATAATTATTATCTATAGCTTCATACTTTCATTGTAGCTTAAAAATGACGACATTGAATTATCTGCGAAGATAATTACAATTAATATCTTCTATATTCTACCATTACTCAATGTTGATGTATGATCCTCATATATTATCCATATATAAAATGATTGTACAACTTGCATCGATACAAAGTCCTTGAAGGCGCTCTAATCTCTATACAATGTCACTATGAAATACTAATACATTACCAATAAGATTAGGCAGGGTCCACCGATCATATATCATACAAATTTAAATACAAAGATTAGGGCTTGGAACCCCACCATCACAAACACAAAAAGAGTTGGCCATCAACATCGCCGTCGGTCAAAACTCCCATACTCCAAAAACATGTCATTCCGTACGTCATTGCCTAATGAATAGTTTGGAAATGTACTATTTTTGTTCCTCAGTCGAAGTTACGTCAGAAATTTTTTTAACATTTTTTCGTCAAACATAATCAGACATACTTATAATTGTCAAATAATCGCTCTAAGAGACAGACTCAAACAAGCCTTAACTATTTTGCCCGACAATCTCAATGGAATTAAAGCTTGCCGACCCGAGATCCTTATACGGGCCGGGCGAAACACCACCATCTTGACCCATGAACCTCTTCCCCCCTCCTCCTCTCTTCCTCCTCCACGACCTAAACCTCCAAACCCCCACAACCCCAACAAATATCAGAAATGCCACACAGACCACCCCAATCCCAACTCCCACACCCACATTTATTTTCTTCCTCCCTGCACCCTCCCGCACCTTAAAATAACCCATCTTACTCTCATCCCCAACGCCCACCAAACTCTGGATCGGGTAATCAATTAAGTAACAAAACCCGGACCCGTTATTGTACACCGCGCCCCAACAGCTACAGTTGCTTTCACAGGTTCGTTCGCATTCCCCGTAAGACGACATCGTTTTATACCCCATCAACTCCTTGTACGGCAGCTCCACGCCGTTCCTCCTTAAAACCCAGAAGCTATTAATTTCCCCCCATCCGGAGCCGCAGAAGTCGCCGCTCTGAACCGGAAAACACTCGCCGGACCGGAACTCCGTCTGGTTATCCAAACACGAACACGAACTGTTCCCGGCCTCGCACAAACCGAACGAACCGCATGGACTGGGAAGCTCGCACGTGGTGGCAATCGCCCGGAAATCCAAAGCCCAGTTCGAACCGCCCCAGTAATACGCCTTGAGGTTTCCGTCCGGTTCCAAACGGACCTTACGGAGGCCGTTGATTAGCCTCGGATAGGTCATGAACGGGTGGATGTCGACCGGAGCTGGGTTCCCGGTTTGGTACATTCCGATGAACCCGTCCGGCTCGACTCGAGCGTAAATGGGTCCTTTTCCTTCGACGACTTCGGCCTTGATTTCCATGGCTTTGTGTTTCCAGTACATTTGGTCTGCGTTTGAACCTGGTTTGAACTTCGCGTACAGGCCCATGAAATCGTTGCCCAATCGCATCGAATACAGGCCGTTGGATGAGACAAGCTTCATGGTCGATGTGAAATTCTGGTTCTCGACGAGGGTATTTGTAGGAAAGTCAAAACTCTGCCATAGAACGCTGTCCTGAGTTGTTTGGATTTGGACGTTGGAGGTGTCGAGGATTGCAACCCGATCGCCGGTTTCGGTGTGAGTTGACCAGAATACTCTCGACTGGGAATCTAAGAGGACGAGGCTGCCGTTGAAGAGGAGGGTCGTGCGGTCGGACCAGCGGGCGAGTTGGGTCTGGTTGGCGAGCCAAAACGGGTCGGAGGAAGGCACGTGGAGGAGAGCCAGAGCTAGTTGGGTTTTGTTGACTCGGAGGAAACCCAGTGAGAAGTTGCCGGTTGGGTCGGTGAGCAGAGGTTGGAAGGTTTGGATTGAAGGGTCCGGAGTGGCTTTGAAGCCTCTGGGAAGCTCCGCTTGGGCGGCGGCGACGCAAGGTGGCGATGTGACGTAGAGTAATACAGTGAGTGTTATAAGAAGAAGCTGAGCTGAGCTCAGACGAGTCACTGATTTGGTAAACGTTTCCATAGTGGAAATGAATATCAGAGAGAGAGAAAGAGAGAGAGGGAGGGAGAGTGATGACCACAGAACAAAAGCGGCCGTGGGAGACAAACAAAAGGGCAGCAGCAGCTCATATATAACAATATTCTTCAGTTGCAAAACTCAAATGTTCTAAGAATTAACATTTTTCAAGGAATTGTTAAGAGAAGTAGTGGTAGCTAAGGATGGTTTACAAAAAGCAACATGTGGATTACTACTGAAAGCAAATAAATACTTACAAAATAAGTGCTTCCATATTTGACCGTTTGCAACTTGCAATATTGTTTTTTTTTTTTTTTTTTGGTAAACAATTGCAATATTGTTTGGAATTGCAAATCTTCCACGCAAATCCTGCTTTGGTTCTTAAAGTAAGTTTGTTTAAAATGGATGAGCAGCTGGGAGAGACAGAGACTTGTAGTTTTATTTAATTCAGGATATTTAACATTGTAGTATTTCATTTTTTATTACAAGTAGTATTCTATATTAGGGTTTAGGTCCTTTTAGATCCATTAAAATAATGTATAGTTGTTTGGACCTAATAGATGGGCCTTGAGTTAGCCCACAAAAAGATGAGAAGACTAAGATCGGGCTACAAGCCAGCCCAAGAAATCTGGCAAACAGAGCGCTATCCTAACCACGAAAAACGACCGCTTCTAGCCCTATGTCGTCCACAAAGAAAAAGGAACGAGCGCATAACCTAAAGCTTTTTCTGACTGCTCAGGCCAATGACAGACCTGACAAATTTCTGGCAATGAGCTCTAAGAACAGGTCTGTTCAGGCGTCAACTCCGAGCCACGCTTTGGCCATCGACGAGAAAAGAAGTCTTTGAAGTGACATAAATGGTGGCAAACCTAGCGCTCAGGTAAAGTACTGTCCAACCACTCCTGGACGAGCATTGCGCTTGAAATGCGTCGACCTGGGAAATCATGCAAGTAGACCTATCTAAATGTCACTTCCTCCCCACATGTTGAATGGATATGGAAAAGTAGCTTATAAACTGCGCCTACGTTTTCAACCCATTTATTGGTTGGATAACAAGAGAATTAAAGGCCCATGACTTTTAGAGCTCACTAAGGACCTATATAAAAGGGTAGTCGAGTACCCTTTTAAAGGCAATCAAATTAACGAGAGTAGAATGCATTACATTGTATTGAGAACTATTATAATCCACATCAAATATACTACAATGAATATAACCCATTTTTAAGGGTGAACCACTTAAATTCCGTCTTCCAAAATCTAGTTTTATATCTCGAACTCACCAAGGGTTGATCGTATTGGTCTTGTGTTGACCTCCAAATTTTAAATTTGACAATTTGAACCCAAAACACAATAGATTGAAGAGAAAAACCATGGTCATCAAGCCATTCCACCACTTGCCTTCTAGTATTTCTTTATATATACCTTAATAGTGGGCAACAATTAGAATGTTAATAATTAGTCAACTATTTTGGTGTTAATTAATTAGTGAAAACGACATATTGTTTTTTCCATGTTTGGTTTCTTCGATATTCCGATACAACTGTTTTATGACTTTGGGTGGGTGTTGGAGATAACCATTTCAAAGTAGGAGAAAGTTGGCATTTATAAGAAAATCGTTGAGATTCTAGGTATGTTTGTTGATATTGGCTACTTGCTATCGGCAGCACTTTGAATAAGCTATACATATGAAGGCAGCCTAATATATATATGCCATCTTCATCCAATGCCAACATCACTAAGTTGAAATCAAACCAAAGATCGAACTTATTCAAGTGAGATCTATCTACAAAATTTAGTCAACCACCTTTTACATTTATTCCATTTCAACGTTTTCATATTTCATTTACGAAATGCTAGGTCACATAACAAGCTGAATGACAAGTTCTATCAAGTATAAGCTTTAAGTTAAATCATGTCAAGAATTGGATTCTTTTCCGTTATAACCAAAAAGGGTGTATTTTAGGTTCTTGAATGTTTCTCTTTTTTCTTTTCTTTTTTTACAAATGGTAGTGTTAGTGAGTTTAATTGTTAGTTGTTTGGGGGGATAGAGATCAGTGAAGATCGGACTTACACCATGATGCATAGGCATAATTGCTTTCCGCCACTACGATAAAGCGACATTTGCTTAGGTTTTTGAATGTTCAATGTCAACAAATTTTTCATGTTATATTTTAGAATTTTTAAATCTTTTTTTATTTTTTTAGAAACATAGCCCTTGTGGGTTAAATTGTTAAAGGTTAAGGGAGAGGGAAATCTGTGGGGAACAAAATGCACCAAGGTGCATAAATATTATTATTTTTTGCCACTACTTTAATCATTAGATCTAAATCATTATATCTGTGACCAAATTTAACGATTAAAACCTCTAAACTAAAATTATAGAATGCACTGAAGTATACCAGAAAATCTACTTGCTTCATAAGATGTCAATGGATTTGATTAATCTAGTAAAGGTGCTCATCTAGAAGATATCTTCGTCGGGTGGGCGCTGGGGTTGGCATTTACAAAAGCGCATTGAATCAAGGGTTGACTTGTATGCAAAAAGAAGTGGGTAAAATTCAATCTCGATCCAAGAATATCAACATTACCATTAATAGCCAGTTGCTTGTTGTTTGACCTAAACATGCAGAATACATATTGATTCAACCGATAAAAAGATACCCTACCATGCATATCTCTCCAATTCAAGATATGCATGTATCATTCTTTCTCTCTTCCAATATTTCGATCACTCTTTCGACATTTCACCCTACAAATATTTAGGCCATTTCCCTCCTCTCTACTCTGATCTGCATTTCTTTCTTTAGGTCTTGACCTTTACACGTCTCAGACTCTCAGCCGGTTCTCAAAGAATCAAAGCCTTGCTTTTCTCCAAGAGTAAGAGCTTGCTAGCTAGAACTTTGACTTTTGCCCATATATGATATATCTATTAGCTAGTTATCTCTGTCCCCCTCATCACACAGACACGGATGGAGGTAGTGGCCTCACGTTTTCGCTATTTAAATGAGTTTGTGAAGAAATAATATTTAAATGATACTTAAAGAATAATTGGTTCACGTTATGAAAAATATTATGACGTGGATTCAAACGAGTGATTAATGTCTTATCAATTTATTCATTGATTAGCGCTCGAGAGGTGTTGTACTCTGTATATATGTACATATAGGCAATCGTATATATGTATATCTCTGTATATAAACATATGAACAAATTAGGTCAAAGATGAAAACGTATGAAGATACATACTTGTCTCGATTGGAGAAAACATGAACCAGGAATATTATATTGGAAAAAACAATTAAGATTTTATTATGCATGTCTCAGATTTTTTTGGTAAGAAGAAGACAAGAACATTGATAATTTTTGAGTTTCAAACTGTTATATCATTGGACTAATAAATCATGATATTTAGAAGTTTCTGTGAAGTAGCTGTTTGTTTTCATTCATCTCAATGGAAACAGTACATCAAAGGGTTACACAGAAGGGGAGCAATTTGCAACTAATATATCAATGATAATACTATGGGGATGCTCCACCCATTCAACACACTGATTGATTGAGAGGCCGAGACGAGCTATGTTGAGAATTAAGCTGTATACTAGCTTAATATCAATCTACAGAAGTTAATCCTGCATATAGAAGTCGAAGAGAGTGCAGAATTTGAAGAGATGAAGAACCTTCTATCTTTAGAAGTAGCCGTTAGATTTGAATGTACAACGGCTACATTAGTTTCCTCTTTGGGAAATCTTCACAGCTGTTATTCTTAGCTGTTTTAGAATGTACTGTGATATTCGATCCTCTTCCAAGTGGAACGATTGTACCCTCCGATTGCCTGAATGGCTGGAGATGATAAGAGGGATGGCAAGAGCAACGGACTTGATAAGAAGTTCATAGTGTATAGAGGGATGGCAAGAGCAACGGACTTGATAAGAAGTTTTTTACCGGCAGCACTTAGAATCTTTCCCTTCCAGCTTTGGAGTCTCTTCTAAAGCCGTTCTTTAATGTATGCAAAGCACTGACTTTTATTCCTTCCGACAAATGTCAGCATACCCCAGTACTTAGAGTGCCAGTCTACCACCTAAACGCCCAACAAGGCAATCATCTTGCATCGCTTAGGGCTTTTGATATTGCTACTGAAGCTGACCTCACTCTTCTGAAGATTGACTTTTTGGCTCGAAGCACGTTCGTAGGACGAGAGGATCTCATTAATCTGATGGCATTCCAACTCAGTGGCCCTGCAAAATAGGCTACCATCTGCGAACAGTAAGTGGTTCACACTTGGGCCGCCGGAACTTATCGTAACCCCCTAGATTTTTCCTTCCGCCTCCTTTTTGGAAATAAGGCCAGATAGACCTTCCGCACATGGCAAGAACAGGTAGGGAGAGATGGAGTCCCCCTGTCGAATTCCACGAGAGGGGTGGAGATAGCCTCTTAAGCTCCCGTTGACAATAAAGGAGAACGAGACCGAGCACACTAATTCCATCACCAGGTTGGTCCATTTCAGTGAAAAACCCATGCGAGTTAAGATACACCGAAGGTAATCCCACTCAATCATGTCGTAAGCCATGTCCAACTTTAGGGATAAAAACCCCATTTTCCCCGACGGCGCTTAGTGAGAGAGTGGGAGATCTCCGAAGCCAGCAGAGAATTGTCCGATATCAATCTGCCCAAAACGAATGTGCTCTGAGTGGGTGATATGATCACTTGTGCATCTGATCACTGCTCGTCCAGATAAAGATAGCTAGGGTTGTCCGGAGTTAATAATATAGAATTGATGAGTTGGAGGTCAATATATGAACAGTTAGAACGTGATCGGGATGAGCTTCAGTCGATCGAGCTCAGTTAGATTAAATAGTCGATCATATTATATGAAACAATCACACTATAACGTGATATTATTAATCTATTTGTTGTAATCATAGTGTGTATAATTAATGCATGATTCATAATTCGCGGACTTACTTGTTGATGTAATATTTAAGGGGCTGCTTTCTTGAGCAGCAAGCAATATAATCTATGAAAAATATACAATACAATTCTTTTCGACTGTTTTTTTATGTCTGTTCGATTCTATATCTACACTTTCTTATTGTAGAAGGTGTATTTTTTCTCTCTACGCCACTGCAAATATTTCACAGAACCCGTGAATGTTGTCGTTTATGCATACATACATTTATAAATACATATAGCTAGCATGTTCACGGTTTCTCTGTGTTCTTTCAAATCTGTGTCTCATCCGGACTCGATCGATCAGTATTTTATTATTCATGAGAAAAGCTTCTAGATTTTTGTTATTTTATTTATACAGTATAGCATGTTTATAATCTCGGATAGCATTTGAAAAGAGTCACGAATTGGTATATGAAGCTAATCCTTTATCAAACTAACTGCTTAGTCAAAGCCTGGAAATTTAACATGATAAATTAGGAGCGGAAAGTTTATTAAGCCACCAAATGCTAATTGCTTTTAGTGCAGTCTAAAAGACTAGAAAGTTTGCAGACAATCCCTAGGCACCTAGTTTACTACCAAATGACGGATTGAGATCCTATTCAGGTCTCACACTAAACTCCTGAGTCTAGGGACCGAGTAATTCAGACTATTCAATTAAATTATGTGGTTTTCATTAACTCATTTCACTGGTCTATTCCACAAACAAAATTTCTCTCCAACACTTTGATATATCTCTCTCTTTTTATTGTCCGAATTGCTCGATTAGGGGGCTCCGAAGTGTGTGATCAGGAGAGGATCACAATCTCCAAATAAATTAGTGACTTAATTTCGGAGATTAATTAAACTCCTTGCTTGTAAAGAATCAGTTCTCCTTAACCCAAAGCCAAGAACTGTACCCAACTTTAGACAAATAAAAGCCCAAGATGATCGAGAGTTCCCGAGCTCCTTTCTTTTCTTTTCAATTTCCTAAAGAAATCTCTTCACTCCCACACAAACTGCAAATTGTATTGGGCCTTTTATAATTAAAATCCGTAATGCGTTGGGCCCAAAACAGTTACAAACTTTTTTTAAAAAAAGTTGGAAATGTTGAGAGTGGGATTTGAACCCACGCCCTTTCGGACCAGAACCTTAATCTGGCGCCTTAGACCAACTCGGCCATCTCAACTTTGTTGTTAAACGTCAAAAACAATACGAAAATAAAAGGTTTGAATCAATTATCTCTTAGTCAAATCATCCTAATAAAAATGGTGGATTTATTTTATTTAGAATACCAAAGTTCTATTCGCGATTTTTTTTCTTTCGAAAATCTGGAAATAAACATTCTCTCCAAACTCTAGTGTTGTACGTAGACATCATCCAAATATCAAGGCATTTGTTTTGAAGTTAAATCTCAATATAATCTCTCTTTGTACCAATTCGATGTATGGTAATTGGTATATGTAGCTTTCACTGACCTTAAAGCTAAAAGGAGATCAGACGTGGGTGTTATCATATTAATTACAGTCATTCTAATACATCGTATGCAACTAAGTTCAAATTTCACTTCTTACATTTTAAAAATCACCTGAAAAAGTAAAAAATTATCTCCTCATAATGAAATTATGAAGATGAGATTCACCTCACATTTCACTTCCCACATTATAGCTAATGGTTATTCAAGCAAATGGTGGATTGGTTTTATCAATATGATCTTCATCCCAAATTCTGTGTCCTAAGTTCAAAATCTTCTTCTTTCTTATTTTAATATAACTTAAATTAATAATATCATTTTGTCAAATAATAGTACGATAAAAAGAAAGAAGAAAAACAAAAAAACAACAACAACAACTTGGCCATCAATTCAAAAACAGTAGACATGTCGGGCTAGGGCATCTTTCTTGTTTTTATGTCAATTTGTAGGGCAGGGTCTAGCATACACATTTCCCAATTTGACAAGGCTCACCACTAATCATCTTAAAAGTGGATCTGATGATGACGGGGATATGTCACCGACCATATGCTCAATCATCGTGGGAAGTTGTTGGATTCATATGATCGGACCGGATCTTCTCTTGATTCATTGGTGGGAATCTAGAAATCAATTAATTATGTCCGTTTATCGTATATCGTATGATCAGTTTTCATTAAATATCATTTATATTCAATTTCAAATAAAATAATTTATAACCGCACGATGTACGATAAACAAACATAATTAATTAATCATCCGGATCCCCACAAAAATCATCTGGAGAGGATCCTATTCCCATGTGATCATACAGTAACTCCCCAAACACTCTGAAGAGTGACCTAGCTATTGAAGCCACTCAGCAAAATCCACGTGGATATTAGATTCATGCATGTATCAAGTTGTACTCGTTGATTCGAACCAACTGAGCAAATAAATCTTTTGTCATCCTCTTCGGTTTTTATTTGGGGTTTTGGGGCTTGGCTGGATGTTCGTATATTTTCTTTGGTTTTCATGTGGTTAGGCTTCGAATTTCAGCATGATTTGGGATTGGTGTGGTTATGTAATCTTATACAATGACCTTCATGTTGTAATGGTGTTTGAGGTGCTCTGGCTTGCTTCGTTGTTGTGACGGGCCTGGCGGCTTTTGGTCAATACCCGGGGTGGTCATAGTAGTGCTGCTACGTGATATTGGTGGTCGTTGTCCACTCGGGCTATTTTCTTTTAATTGGACTTTCGTGCTACTTAGGTCATGTTGTAGTTTACTGTTTACTATTTTACTATATTTCCTCTTTAATCAGAGCTGTAGAAGTTGTGTTGTATGCTTTCTTTCGATGGAAAGTTACATATCAATTTTTTATCATGCCAATTTGTTGAGCTACTAGGTTTCTATCTCTATAACATTTTCTTCTATTAATAAAGTTTATGTTGACAAAAAAAGAAAAAAAAAGTTGGACCCCTTGATTCTTTGATCTATATATGAAATTTTGGCCTTTCAAAAATATCATCGCTATTATTGTTGCGCTATGGTCAGATTATTTTCAATGTTTTCAATTTTTTGTGATAAAAAAATTCAAATCATTATATGCCATTCATAGTTTACCTAATTTGTCAATTGAATCCCTTTCAATGAATACTAGCAAGGAGACCCCTCTTAGTAAAAGAGAGAGAAGCATATCTAGGTAGCTAGTGGTGTCGATCTGACGATACTGCTAGTCAAAAAGTTAATTTGTCTACACTAATTAAAACGAGATTAATGTCATGCACGTTGTCGAGCTCTAATTGAAACGAGATTGAGAGGCTGATTGAAAGTGAAATTGAAAAATAGGACAATTTAGGAACTGATCAAATAATCCAGTCCCCCCAATAATTTGTTGAAATTTTGTTAACTTAAATAGTTGATGAGTGCAAAAGGTTTAGAAAAGTGATCATATTTTAACAGATTATTGCTTAGATTTTTCAATTTTGTCACGCTCAAGACAAAGTTATAAAGATATATACAGATTAACAATTCCAGCATTAATTTTTGTTCTTTAGTTTTGATCT
>JAOTRO020180810.1:0-11352 GCA_028566515.2 Pyracantha coccinea | reverse complement strand
GATTGTTGTGAAGTGGTGCATTCAGAATTAAAGTTTTGTCATGGTAAAGCTTTTATTTGCGCTCATTATTATGCCTATATCAACGTTCAGCCAAAATTTTAAGAACGACCCATCTGATCCTACCCCTTTTGATGATTTCACAGACTGATTTTGATTTTTTTTATTAATAAACAATATTATTTACTCTAAGATGGGAAGAAAGCGAGTTTAGTCTCATAATCGGCTAGTAATAATGTGATTCACGCTTTTAGTTAGAATCGAACCTAAGACCTCACTTTAGTACCAAGTGGCTACTGATTTGGATTCTTATGAATTCCAAAATTAATATGATTGGATCATTTGCACGGACTTGCCTGGGAAATGGTGTTTTTTTTCTCTTCATATTTATTGTTGTTTATTGGTTATTGTTTGATTGATTTAATTTAATTTTTTTTCAAAAAATACTCGGGGGAGAAGGGCTTAAGTGCGGCCGCCGTTGGCTGTGGGCCCTTCCGTTTTGTGTGAGAAAGGGTTCTAACGGGGCTGGTAAGGTGAAAAAATTGGGAGCATCTTTGCTCACTACTATAATTATAACACACTTAATTAATTAACACGTGTCATTTTAACTAATTTTAGTTCATTTTTGCATTAATTCTTTTTTTAGTACATCGATACATTATGGGGAGGGGAAGTTCGGTTAAGCCACACAATGAGTAACCTAATTTGTTATCGAATTCGTCATCAAAGAGATTTGAACCTAAGACCTCTCACTTTGAAGTGAAGATGATTACCATCAGACCGTAATACTGAATGACCTTTCACATTAAACGTTACTCTTTCAATTTTGAAAAAGATTAATCAAAGTTAAATGAAGAAACACATGTCAATTGGTTAAGTGTATAGCAATCATACACCAAGATTGATGATGGTGGTTAAAAATGCTCCCGGAGAAAGTGGAGTGGGGATTTTTTTGTGTGTGTGGGCCGTATGACCATCTGTCCGGACCGATGAATTCCTCCTCTGAGGAGCACCTGTAAACATCGTGGGCCCATTAGAACCTCTAGTTCACTGTAACTCACGGTGGGCCTGCCAATACCCAAACACTATATAATTGGCGGGAATTAAGTTCCCGGGTTTTTATACTCTCTTTTTTCTCAACGAACCTTATTAGGGTTTCGATTCAAATCAGATATCACTCTCGCGAAACACTACTGCCATTCCTCTGCTTTTCTGTCATCGTTCCGGCCGACCTTCCGGTGGGTTTTCCGATCAGGTAATCCTCAACCCCCGATCTACTCTTTAATTTCTAACTCGCATCGTTTTATGAATACTGTTGCCATACTTTTCCCCCTTCGTCCCTAAAAAACTCAAATTCGTGAGGGTAATTTATATATTTGGTAACTGTTTTGGGGGTTTTTCTTTAAAAGTTGATTAGGGGAGTGTTTGGATATTAAATGATGATTTTAAGATGTGGGTATTGTAATACATTGTTTTATTTGCCAAGTAATTGGTTTTTCGGGTTCTTTTACTTGTATATGGATGTAGATATGTTGAATATAGCTCCGTTAAGATTTTATTGGTGTATGCGAAAGTTTTGAAGAAATTGAGTTAAGACTGTAATTGGAGAGGGATATGTTGTTTTTAATTTTAATTTTAATTTTCAATGTTTATTTCCTTGATTTGTTTTGTTGGTTGTAAGTTTATGTGTGCAACTTCCTTGCAAATTTGTTTAAGTGTTTGAAAGGCTGATTTCCGTTGAAGTTTGATACTTCTTTATGTATCCACTTGTTTCTGCTGGTTTGCGGTGTATCCACTTTTTTCGTGTTGGTTTGCAGTGTGATTGCCAAGTTGTTTGTTATCAACGTTGTCTACTAAAATTCTCGCCTTTATTCTAGATGTTTCTTTTGGCTAGAATTCAGACATGGGTAAAGAGGAAAGCCCAAAAACCACAAGGAGAAAAACCAGATCCTCTGTTTTGGCTACCCCTTCAAAGAATGTAGTTGAAGAAACTAAGGCAAGTAGTTCACGCCCGCCAACTCTCAGTGACCTTGTGTTGGGTGAACAAGGAGAATCCTTTAGTACCGATGATCTTTTGTCTGTTTTTCCTGGGAGACGTAGTCAAATCCTGGAGCTTCTGCGCCTTTTGGGTTTGCAAAACTCTCCCATGCTATCTATCTTTGTATATGGAGGCACTTCTACCGGGAAAACCAGTATTGTTGTAGAGACCTTTAGGCATCTGAAGCACCCTTTTGTTTATTCAAGCTGCCTTATCTGTTATAGTCCTCGAATCTTGTTTGAATCCGTTCTAAACCAACTCTTTCTTCACCCAAAGAATGCAGTGAATGGTTATTCCAGTGCCAAGCGCTGTGAAAGCCCATCTGATTTTATTCATTTTCTTCGGGAAGCCTTGCTCAGCATTCGAGCGTCTTAGAGGATGGGATAAAGGTTCCACTATATTACCTTTACTTTTTAATCTCTATGACATTTTGAAAATGCCTGAGGTCGGTCTTATCTTTATCAGCAGTGCCTCGCCGGATACATATTACTCAAATATGGGCTATGTGGAGCCTATCCCTATATATCTTCCTGATTATACACAAGATGATCTGCAAAAAATCTTCATGAGAAACCAGGCAAACAAAAAGCTTTACGCCTCTTTTCTCAGGTACAAAAATAGTTGTTTTCTTCTCTGCACTCATCTTTTGCCTTTTGCGTTTCTACTGATGAACCACTTTTTCTTTTTGGTTAGTGTCGTGCTAAGGCCTTTCTGTAGAATTACCAGACGGGTGGATGAATTATCTCCTGCCTTTTCACCATTTTTCACAAAGTATTGTGAACCTATCACTGATCTGAATTTTGTTCCCAATAAAGAGACGAACCAAAGGCTGTATAATTTTTTTCACCCCCATATTGTTCCTGCACTGAATGAGACATTTAAGGTTTCATTGTAGAAATCCCCTGAAGTTGAAGTTGAAGTTAAGGAGAGAAAAGGAAAGGGCGGCACAAGGAAATTTGGAGATTGTGAAGTTGAACAATTAGATTTCCATATGCCTACGTCTGCCAAGTATCTTCTTATTTCAGCATTTCTTGCTTCAAGAAATCCAGCTGCCCTTGATTCATCACTGTTCGATTCTACAGGAGGTTCTAGTAGTCGAAAACGAAAGAGTAAGCAAGTCTATTTCAAGAATAATTCTTGCTTTTACTGTAGTAGGTTTAGTTGATTAACATCAGCAACACTGGTACAAATTTTAGTTTTGTTTTTTATTCTATTTCAAGAATAAAAGTTGATGTAGGTCTGACATTCCCAAATCCTGCAGACAACTAAGCTATAATATAAGTTTTTTCTTAAGCATGTAGATAACAACCATCTGCTTCCATTTTACCATAGCCTCACTATAGTAACAGCGGATATTTTGAGTTTTTCTGGTTATCGGGTGCAGAACAACCTTTAGATAAAATTTCCGATAACTTTTTACCGCACTTATTCAGTGGAGGAAACAAAAAATTCTGCGATTTGCAGATTGACTATTTTTGCACCTTTTGTTTTGGCATTTTGCAATGCAGCACTTGTAAACACAGAATTCTTTTAAATAATGCTTCTTGATTGATGGTTAGGCTTTTGGACAGGTCAATGGAACAGAAGGAAACTGCAGAACAGGAATTACCTTTGAGTCCTGGCTCATTCCCAATGGAAAGATTATTAGCCATATTTCAGTGCATTACATCTGTAGGGGAAGGTCCTCTTGACAAGGAGGAACAAGAATATGATGGGTTAGGCATTCAAGATGGGAATGACGTGCTCATGTCTGATGTTCTTTAACAACTGTCTAGTCTCTGCAGTGCTAATTTTATTGTCACTGGTGGAAGCTGCCCACTGGAGGGCTCAACTTGATATCGATCTATAGTGAGTGTAGATATGGCTCTTAAGGTAACCTAACATACTTCCCAAATTGACATTAGGCCAAAATTTTGTGCTGTAAGGTTGATAAATTCTGTTGAATTACATAACATCTTGTTTATATTTGGATTACAGGTAGCAAGGAGCATTTAAGTTCCCTCTCTCAAAGTATATGTACAGATGATCTGCTTTTCGGGTGAGGTATCCGTGATACGGTTGCCAGTTTATTCTCGAGGATGAAGAAACTTACCTGGTTTTCAACTAAGTTACCCCCCTACTCTGTTGAATCATTGAACTATCCAAATTCTCTAATCCCATTGAGCATGAGTTTCAGACAGTATCTTGGGCCATGTTTCTGCAGGATTGCCATCTAACAATTGTATTTAACCAACCAAACCTTGTTACATCCTAGTAAGTTGCGGGGCATGTAACTTCTTGTAAATGTTGTTTCCTATACAAATTCGATCACAATTCTGGAATTGTTTTTCGATTGTAGCTTCCTTCTGGCAAATTTCAACGAGTTGATTCTTTCGTTAAGTGCTGTTTAACCTCTCCGAATCCAAATCAATAGAAGAACAATAAGATTTATGACCCTGCAGAGGAAATTTTATCACATTCAGATGGCACTGCAGAGGGAATTTGACTTTTTTAATATTAGAAAAGAAAAGTACCATCAGACCAATGAGATTTTAACATTTTACTTAAGAACTCGAGAGTTGTGGGTCACTAATAGGGCTTGGTATAAAAAACAATAGAGATATTCGTTTGAAGCTGACGACACATATTCATTGTAAGCACATGGTCTTTCACTATAAGAAAAAAGGGCTTTGGTGACCCTCACCAACCTTCACAGAACCCTGAAAATTTGTTACATAATAGTATATGTGACAAATTTTGAGTGTTACGTTGCACGCACCTATACAGTGTCACAGAAAGTTTATGTGATAACTGTTAATTAAGAGAAGGGATGACATGCTTGAAAAACATTATATACATGGTCTTCCTACCCTAAACTTGAGCAGAGCTCATAGCTTTGCAAAGCCACCCAACCTATATGATGTTGTACCTAAATTATCTTGTTTTGTTAAACTAGTTAATTCTAGGTCATTAGGAGCCAAAATCTCTATCTAAACAAATGGGGGAAGTGTAGGCTCTTCTAGTGGAATGTCTCGATCCAAACCATTCACTCCAAAATTTCTGTTATCATGTAAACCGTTTGGATTTCTGTAAAAAATGGATGGCATTAGTTCCACAACTAAAACCTTTGCCATTATGTGGATGGGTTTCTGACGAGGGAGATGATCAGTTTTAAATAGTTTTATATTTTGATACATAAATTTTGATTACTTTTCTACGATCCACTGAAATTAGTTTGATTTAGATGGTTTGAACCATTCGGCTAGTTCGTTACCTGTTTTTACTTCAAACTAGTTCTAAGTTGTTGAATGTCAAAGAAGTCATTCGGTTTACATGCAAGATTTTTTGCTTTCCTACAAACCGATGAAATTTGTTTGATTTGGCTGGTTTTGAACAGTTGAACCGACTTTTTATCTATCCTCGCTCCAAACTAGCTAGTCTTAAGTAGGAGTCATTGCTTTACATGCAAGCTTTAACCTTCCTACAAATTAGTGAAATTGGTTTGATTTGGCCGATTCGAACAAATTTACTTGCTTTTTACCCACCGTTGATATTACTCCAAACTAATTCCTAAGTTGTTGAATATATACTTACCCATCCTACTCCAAACTATATAGTACTGCAAGCTCTTCACTAGATAAGGAGTGAATGGGTTAATGCTATACATGGACTAGCGGAGCCAGGAACTTAACAAACCCACAAGAAATATACCAAATAAAATGCAAAAAAAAAAAAAAACACCACAATTTTAACAAGGTTTCGCCACAGTCAGTGTAACTCAAAGCTAGTACAACAACTGCAACTTTGATGGAGTGATAGCTAACAAATGGAGCTGCAGCTCCTTCTTGTTTGGGGCTCTCGGCAGCTCTCTCTGCTTCTCTAACAACAAAAGGCCACTCACCTTTTTCACACCAAAGAATGGTGATATCACGGAAGCTAACACTTGTTCTCTCTGCCTTTGAAAATACCAAAAAAGGCTACTTCCTAGCCTTTACTTTTCTTCCCCTAAACAAGGAACCAACAACATCATGCTACCGCTTTTTTCTTAAGGAGTTTTAACGAAATATTTTCGGTATTGTTTATTTTTAACGAAAATGATATTTTTACTTTAAAAAATCACTCATAATACTATTTACTTACAACACATTTTTATCATTTTAATTAAAACTCAAAGTTTTAAAACCTTTTTTATTAGTTTTTTTTTCTTACTCTATTTTAGGCACCGAAGAGGCTCCTAGCCTTTCAATTTTTCTTTACCTTTTACTATTAGCCGAAAAGAGCCTACAATTTGGCCACAAAGTTATTGGGGTCAAGGGTTGTGTTAATGTCGATAGTGCATGCATGCATGCATGCCCCGTTTTGTGTACAATCTATCGGTGCGAAAAAACATTATCCCCATGATTTTCTTCGCATGCAATGCGCACCATGAGGTGAGGTGATGAGGAAAACCGCAGTACGTAATTTGTGCACAAACGATCGGTGTCTATAAACTTTCGAATTACATGCAAGTATATACATATAAATATATGAATAATGATATTCATACAATGTTTTTATATCACATTTCTATATCATTTTAGGTGGCATCTGATGTGGACAGCAACATCATTTGAAAAATCTGCTAAACCCAAGGAAAGAAAGAAGAAAGACTCATTGTATGCTACAATCATCATTCAATTAACTAGTTTTTCTTAATTATTAGTTTATTAAATAATGAACTAAATTTAAAAGTTATGATTTCTAAATATAAATTTATTACCTTTGTCTTTTTCTTTGGCCATATTGCAAAAAAAAAAAAGTGTCAATAATAAAAAAAGGGAATTGTTATTGGCATTCCAACTTTCTCATTCTACACACCAAACTTTTTATATTTAGAAATAAAATACACTTGTGAAGAGTGTAGAATGAGATTTTTGGAGTGCCAATAACACTTCCCTAAAAAAATATCAACTTGTGTTCCCTCATAGGAGATTGGACATAGTTCATTTTTTTTGTGAGTAATGTATTTTTATCGTATAAATTCTATTATTTAAAATTTTAATCTCCATTTGAAGATCATTTCTACAAAAAATATTGGAACTTGATCTTGTTTAGTCACCCAAACGTATCATATAAATTGACAGTTCAATATGAATGTGTTACTTGATACTCATACTATCAATTTGTTCTATACATTTAGTTGACGAAATCATCTCCGTTTCGAATGTTTTTTTTCTTGTTGGAATGATCTTCAAATGATGATTAAGAAATTGAACGGTTCCGATTATACGGTGAATAAACGTTATTCATAAGGAGTGAAATGCGTGCATTCCCCCATGAGAAAACAAGTATCTAAACTACCTATTAACAAAACTTTATTTGTCAACCAAAAGAAGGTGAAAATACATACAATTTGATCTTCTATCAGAAAATAAAATTATGAGCAATAATGTAATTTCACAAAAATTAAATTTTGCTGTTTTTTACTCACCCACATTTCATCATTGCATATAACTAATTTTTTTTTCTCTCCCTCTCTCTTTCACATTTCTTTCAAACTCTCTCTCTTCTATACATATTTTTTCATCTATTATCCACTTTGTTTAAGACATTTACTCTCTTTCTTTTATATATATTTTTTCATCTAGTTATCCATAGTGTTTAAGATATTGGTATCGGTGGAAACATCAATATATAAATTTGTGGAAATATTGACGGATATGTTAAATATTGATATCAATATCTGTTACTTTCGATGGAAATGGTTGAAATTTAAAATGAAACTTTAGGGGATTGTTAAACATTGGTTTAAACAATGTTTAAAATATCGGTATCTGTGAAAATATCGATATACAAATTTGTAGAAACATCGATGGATATATCGGTATCAGTATCGATTGCCTTTGATGGAAATGGTGGAAATTTGCTCAAAAACATGAAAATTTAAAGTTATTGTCTAGGGAATGTCATATTAGGTCACAACATACATATGAATCATGAATTAATGATCAGATACTTTGTAAAAAATAAGTATGTGATATGTGAGAAATAAAACTTCTTTCTAGTTTTCTTTCTAATGACAAGTAATAAAATAAAATAAAGCATTTAACTAAAACGAATAAATTATACATAATAATTGAAATTTTCATCATAAATAAAGAAATTAAACCATAAAGAATGCATAGGCTAGGGGAGTTAAAACTGATAGTAAATCTTTCATTTTGATTCGGCCTTTTGCGTATACTTTTCAATTGCACCAATGCCTACACCGACTTCTCTACACCAATGATCTTCATCTTAGGTGGCATAACTAAAGACACACTCACCATTAAACGGGCTTAAGCATGTAACTCCATCAGATTCTTGTTCATCTCCTCCATCATTAAGTCCTTAAATTTTTGGATATTTCCGTAGAAATATTGAGCATATCCAAGATATTTCAAACATTGGGTTTAGATGGAATATAAGAGTTTTTTCGATATTTAACAGATATGTCAGAATATCTATGGTTTCTGTCGATTTAAGGCTAAACTTAAGAGTTTTATATGAGGTGAAGTTGAGACTTCACTCTCCATTTCTATATTTTTCTTTATTTTTTATTTTATATATTTCCATGAAAATACTAACCGTATGAAAGAAATTTTAAACATTAGTTATCCATAATAAAGAGGCCATCCACTTACATTTATTTTACTCATTTGAGTGTTAACTATATCATCCATTTAAAAAGTTATCATAATAGAAAGTCGTGCAAAGTAAGATAGCAGAATATCTAACCACTGCATGGTCAATGTGATAAGTTTTACACGAAATGGTTCGAGATGACATAAACAAGTTTAGTAAGTCAATTGGTCAATTGGTCATTTACATTGAGCTTGAAAATTCCATGGCTTGCTAACACGAATAATCAATGAATCATGCACTATTAGATACAAATGATTGATTTCGACAATACAAAATTATTTGATGATTTCGACACTAAAATGACAATTTTTATTTTTATTTTTACAAATGATAAATTTATTAGATTAGATGTTACATTAGGAAGACGATCGACGGGGTTCGAAACTCATGCCGTGGTACAAGAGTAACACTTCTCTCTGTCATTGTGGTAGAGGGCGACTTGCAACACTAAAATAACAATTGAAAAAAAGGAAAAAAAAAATAACACTAATAGTCTTCAATTTATGGTTTACAAGTCAAACTAGCTTGCATGCGACTAATGAATAATCTCAATCGGATGGGGAAAGCTAGCACAAATATCGCAGTTCTGGGAAAGTGATATGATCAATGGAGGTTTTATATACAAATTCTAATCCATTGTAGTAGTATGCACAATGCGCAACCCTAGCTAGCTAGTAAGTGAAGCTTTGTCAGAATTGCACATGATCAACGTGGTGATTAGCTAAGCATACCTAAATGGTGGAATGGTTCAAAATATATGGTGAGGTCGCACAAACCCATTTCATGAGATCACATGCATGATATATAGTCTCACGTAGGGCACACATCCACATGTACGATCGTAGAAGTGCGTATACTAACGTTTTCTTGTCAGACTTACATTTTTAAAGTAGGAAACTCCTTATACTAAGGCCATCTCTTTTTACTTGAATGTGTTCTACACTCACATTTTCGTAATATAAGCATGAACTCCATTCTCTTAGACCATAGGGTTTAAGGAAATTGTGGTCACATATCATTCAATCTCTTAGCCTTAAGGTCCAAGGAAATTGGAGCCACGTACTGTTCGATCTTAATCCAATAGTGTAGGAAAAAGTAAAACAACAAAAACTAAAGGAACATTTATTCTCCTCCACCGTTTGATTAGGATTAAATGTAAGTGCTTATAAGTTCCTTGAATCCTAGGGTCTAAGGGAACATACCTGATGCCCATATTACCAAACTGTGAACCTAGAAGGCATTCAAGTAAGAATCAACCCAATGAACTATCCATCATATTCATAGTCGGACAAGATCTCATACATTTTCGGTCGCAATATGCATCTCATACGTATTATTATAAGATAGTCAGGTAAGAGAACATTGTCCAAAACTTGTAAAACCTCCTTCAATTCAATGCAATTTAGGATAGGGAATGTGAACCCTTACTGCCGCACAAGAGCACAATACAAAGCACGCCAGGTTTCATATGCATGCCGATATATGATGAACTGCCATAGTCTGCCAAAATGCGCAAAAATTGAGGTCTGCATTCAGGTGACCTAAATATATTGTATAAGGGGCTTGACTTTTTTCCTTCATGGTACAGATATACAGAGAAATGCGCGTATTTTTTGATCGTTTCATTGATTGAACACCATTAAAACTGAGAAGGTCAAACCTGTGTGTGAAGAATCCCACAATATTGTTTTTACTATTAGCTCTGGGGGGAACTCTGCAGAATATCTACATGAGAAGACAAAGGTAAGACTGCTATTAAAGTGTGGGTCGGTTGCTTAACCAACCCTAAACCAGAAGGACCCCATTTTCCTCATTTAACTTCAAGAGCTATTATTTTTATTTTTTATTTTTTATTTTTTAAATTTAAGTGGGACTATAGCGTTAGTAAGTTAGATGTTAGATTAGCCATTGACGACGTTTAAACTCATGCCGTCATACAAGGGCACAACGGTGTGGTTCAAGACTTATTATATAACTTAATTATAGGAAAGAAAACACCACCATAGGGTGGCCTAGTTGTTGGGAAGAATTTCAGGCTTGTATTCTACACGGCACGTCCTGGGTTCAACTCCTCTAGCTAGTGAATTGCACGATGATGGCCATGGGGAGGCTGAAATGCCTCTGTGAGTCTTATTGACCCTTAGAAGGGTGGATTGCATGGCGAAGCCATCAATTGGTGCTTTTTTTTCTTCTGAACAAATGATATCATTTACACTAAGGGGGGAGGGGGTGAGCTTAGCCTCACAATTTGACTAACAATAATGTGGTATAAATTCGCCTTTGACGAGAATCAAACCTACGACCTCTCACTTATAAGTGAAGAAGAATAACACTAGACCGTAGTACTAAGTTAGAAGAATTTTAAGTTGCAATCTGATGTATATAAATAGGTATATGTCACGTGAGAATAGAAATACTTATGTAGAGATATGTTCTTGGTTGTGTTGCGCACGAGAATTCTCTAAGCTAGGGTGACTCATTTTCAACCTATTAAGGGCTGGTTTGATATTGTTGTGGATTGAAAAAAAGTTGCTTCTGTTGTGCTGTGAGAATAAGCATCTATGAAATAAAGCAGTAGAGTGTTTGGTAAACATTTTTGTAAAAAGGCTTTTGAAAAAAAAAAGTAGTATGATAGTGTTTGGTAAACTTTTATGTAAAACAGTTGTGACTGTGTG
>JAOTRO020180794.1:0-11353 GCA_028566515.2 Pyracantha coccinea | reverse complement strand
TTGGGGTGATCCCCACCTAATCACACACCATTTTTACCCTTAACTACACGTTAACCCCGATTAATTTTACACTATTGTAAATTTTCGGGACGGGTTGTTACATTTTATGATAAAATATGTATACATTATAAATAAAAAAATAAACAGATTTTACATGAAAAAAATGGGTACATTAAAGAAATGGTACATTCACAAAAAAAGGGTACATTTTACATATAACAAAGTGAAATATTTATGAAAAAATGGGTACATTATAAATCAATTATGAGTATAAATACAAATTTTAAAATATGGGCACAAAATGAAATTAATAAATGAGTAGAAATTAAAACTAAAAAGAACATTGGTAGAAATTAAAAAAAGGTTGCAAATTAAAAATGGTACAAACTAAAAATAGAAATATATAATACAAGGTTTAGCTATAAATATAAATATATCAACTGTCTATCACTAAATGAATACATTTTAGAAATAAAATTTAATTATGTTGGTATGTAAATAATTTATTTCAAAATTTAATTATTTTGGCATGTAAATAATTTATAATTGAATAATGACGTTCATTAAAAACTAGGGACCTTGATAAAAAATTTTAAAAAAAAATTTTAATCAATGCAATGAAAGAAAGAGTGATCGGAACCTAAGTTCTCCTTTATTTTATAAGGAAAAGATTTAAACTAATGTGCATAGGCAGGAGTATATTAAGTCCAACTAATATAGCTGCACCTACATCTGCAATTCTGCATGTAACAAATAAACAAACTTTTATCAATATTGTGGTCGATATGATTTATCTATAGATTTTTCCGATGCATATATATCAGAGAGAGGCCCAAAACGAGGAAAGTTCAAGTCAAGGTGTGCATTGGCCTAACTACGTAAAGTAATCAGTCGTTATACAAGTGGTATTAGGGGAAGAGGAATACAACACATGACATTGAATTTGAGCCCAAAAAACAAATGATTTTAATCAATTAAATTACAAGCTTCTTACACATATGCCCGTGTAGGGTGGACTTGAACTCATCCGAGATTTTAATCCACATCTAATACTGCCTACAATAGCCCATCAAGCCGGCCCAAATTATCCTACTACCCTAACTCAAACCCTTTACCCCAGAAAACGTAATTCTTTCATGTTCCCTTACATCCTCATTCCCGACTTTTATTCTTGTCCGGTATCGCTAGACTCTTCTCGTTATCCTAACTTATTTCTGCTCTTTTTTGCTTTCCTACTTCCTTATTTTCTTCTTCTTCTGGTCCAACCTCCAAGAGTTGGACTTCTTCTTCGCTAAAGCTTCTGAGGTCGTCTCACTAGGTGCATCTTTACTTGCTTATGAATGAAATTCACTCTATTTTCGAGTTATGTTTAGAGATTTGCATTCCTCTATTTGACTAGTTGTGTATGATTTGGGGAAATGTCATATAAACAGAGGGGACTTTACCAACGTTTAAGAAAATCTTTCCTCTAAAGAAATCTGACATAAAAGTTCCGGTCATCCTAGTTTTTTGAATCCTAGATCCTTGTTTGCTTACACACCTTAGATTGATCTTGTGAATAAAATTTTAAAACATTACCTTATCCTGTTAGGGTCTCTTATATACGCATAGGACCATGTACGAGTTGATTCATGCTACAATCCCCTTGCACACTTTTGTCACAATGCATTAAACCAAACTGTATACCATTAGCACCCAAGACTTGTCCTGATTCTAACTCATTACCACACTATCCTATTACCTCAGTAGTTGACTTAATTACCCCAAGAGCTTATACATGTACTTTCTCATCGCGGACAAAAACCACCAAACATGCCTCATGCTACATGCATTTATCAAGGATTTCAAGGGCAATCTCACGTCCAAACCACCAGACACGGAGAACATGGCTCTCATCAAAGTGCTAACCCACGTCCATCTTATCACACAGAGCTACTTTTCTATGTTACATGACTCCTCCTATGATAGCCAACAGTGAATATATATGATCAGAAGTGGGAACCCAAGGTACAGCTTTATGGAAATTTTGAGCATATTTGGGAGCCAGTGAAAACTGACACATAAAAGCTGTTTTGACATCTGAACCAACCTCTTCTTGTTCAACAGTCTCGCACAATATTTCGAACTGTGCAAGATTTTGACAGAAGATTTGCCTGTTCTAGCAACTATTGATTGTAATGTAAAGAAAAGAAAATGCAACACCTGAGGGGAGAATAAAACAAGTGATTCAGGATATGTGAACCGTTTTTCAAAGTAAATAAACTTTTGTGTATATTATCTTACAAATAAAAAATGAATTGACTTTCACACATCATTTTTAATTTTTCACATATTTTTTATTGCTGACTATGAGATTGAACAAAAAAATGAAAACGAACATTATTAAACATGAATGTGTAAAAAGAAAAAATGTGCATGTCTATAATGTTTCATAGAAAAAAGAAGGTGGTATCTATATAATTGTGAGTGACTCAAATTGGAAGGCCGAAAACACAAAACCAAAAAAATATAAAAAGATGGTGTCAGAATAGTAACTTGCTAGCTGTTCCTGCAAATCAAATTGGGCCAATCACAACAGTTCTTAATTGAATGGACCCTGAGTTTGAGCCTTCTGCCATGAAATGTTGGATAGAACAGTGTCGAAGCACAAATGTTTTGAGCGCAGGACATTTGTATATACTGTATATTTCATTTTCCTTGCACTATCCGCACTATATGATAAGCGTGATATACTTTATTGGTCCTGAAATTTTAAGTTTTAGAGGGAGTAATAATTTAATATGGTATCAGAATTTTTTTAAAGTGCGTAATCTTTCTAATATGTAAGCTAATGCAATGGATGATTGCATATGCCATGCCCCAGTGAAAACTTTCTCTTCACAAAGTGAACTACTGAGTAGTTCTAGTTAATATTTTGAAGGCAATTTACTTGAATGCGAATTATTTTCATATTCCTTATTTTACCTCATGAACTCTACACTCTAATGTTGTTCATTGACTTTCATCTCTTCCATTTATTTAATGCAACGACTAGAAAAGAAAGAAAAGAGTGCAAGAGGTGCAAAGAGAGTGTCATTTCTCTTACCCAATTATAATAAAACCTTATGTGCATGATTGAGATATAATCATTTCATTATAGGTAAGTAGGTTAATCTTCCAGACTGGAAAATTGTAGACATGATTAGGGAAAGAACCTCACACCAACCATACACATAAGATAAGAACAAAGCATACCTCCCTTATACCAGCAATAGCATTATTGACCATCACACTTCACACAGGAAGGCACTTAATCATACGATTGTTTACAATTTAAATAAAGAGGACCACATATCTCTGCCACCTTGATTGCTGAAATGAAAGAGGAATTTACACGCTTTGTAATCTTTGGATTCTGTTAGTTGGTCTACATAAAGGGGGCCTCCCACATATCATAAATTCCTCTTTCTTTCCACTAAAATAATTTCATCCTTGAGGTTGGTATGTCTTTCTCTATTAAGCAACAATGAACCTCCCAATTATTCAATTCAATTTAGGTGGGAAAAGGTCTTTTGAGAAAATTAGAAAATACAAAGTGGTGATTCAGCAATGATGCTAATAATAATGTCTTCAAGTTATTTGAGACACTTTGATCAGGGAAAAAAAAATTGTACACACTTTTCAAGATGTTGCCGTAATATCTTGAACTAATAATATAATAATATGTATTTAAATTTTTCAACTTAACATCGTATTATTGATACAAATTTTCGTTGTAGAGTCTTATACAATATAATATAGTAGAGTCACTCCCTCTTCGACAAGCCCCAATGGGACAAACCATAAAGGAAAAGGAAGGTAAAGTAAAGCAATGCTTTAAAATTTTAATTGAATATGGTTATGTAACATTAACAAATCATGTAACCTCCCCAATATTACATCTAAAATTTCTCTCTCACAAAAAACACTAAAAAATTGCAAAAATCCAAAGAAAAAACTTGGCTTATTGCTCCATATAAACAGGCAGAATTGCATTTCGGGTTCCCCTACCATTGCCAAAAGAAAAGAAAGATCTTTTAACTCTACCACTACCAGTACTACTGCAACCTTCAATGGGACTGACCTCATTGACTTGCCTTTGCTGCTGCAGTGCCTCTTGAACTGCCAAATAAAGCTGCCTATCAGCTGATGAGTCCATTGAGAAAGACCTCCTTATTGGTTGGATTGAAAACTGCTCATCTTTCCCTCTAATATCAATGCATTCATCCCCCATGCTTGTAACCTTGTTGTGAAACTTTCTTCCAAATTTCTTGAGCAGAACTTTATGTTCCAATTTCCTTGGTGAAGAACTAATAGACCTTACTGATAGTGATAACTCCCCAGAATTCAATATTTCTTGTCTTCCAAGCATTGGTTGATCCATCGAGTTATTGTTGCTCAATTCGATCACCACGTAGTCTTCATCACCACCACTGAGGCTACCTGCGTATGGACTTGGATCTCGGGGAGAAGAGGTTGGAGCGACAGTTCGACTGAAAGGATATCGGGGTGCAGTTGAAATGCTTGTTCTACAAAGTGGGCAATTGGCATTGCTTTGAAGCCAAACATCAATGCAATCAATGTGGAAAACGTGGCTGCAGTTTGGTATGATGCGAAGCTTCTCGTCTTCATGAAACTCATTCAAGCAAACCGCACATTCGTAAAAGCTTCCCTCTCCAAGTCCTCTGTAATTTCCGTCTTTCTTGAATTGCAACAATGGGATTGATCTGATCACCGCCTCGTCAAGCCCCCGGGTCTCTATCCCAGGGGAGTATACCATTAGCTGGTCTTCGTCCCGCGTATTACGCGACAATGAGAATCGTCCGAGGATATCGACTCGGTGCCAGTTGAGGCAGCATTTGATAACAAAGATGTAGTAGCTGACGAGTAAGAAAGCTGTGGCTATAATTCCTATTACGGCAACCGCTATAATTGGGAAGCTTGTGTCGGAATGGTGAATCGGAGTTCCAAAAATGGAGTTTCCTGGAGTTGTTGGAGGAAGAGCTTGTGACACGTGGATCAAGTAGGTTTTGCTTCCAAGATCCATGAAGAAAAAAAATGAGATATGAACAATAAAACTAAAAGGGGGTTTCTTCCTAGATCTTGAAACTTATACCCGAACGAAAAATTCGCCCTTGCACCTGATGTCCTGATTATAAAACCCCTCTTCTCCAATACAAGAAAAATACACCAAAAAACATGAAACTCACAAAGAAGTGAGATTTCCAAAGATCTAAAAACCCAGATTTATATGAGTTTTTGAGTTGATGAAGGTTGGATTTGGAAAGGTAGGTTTAAAGTAAAATGGAAGAATGAGCTAGAAACTATGAGAAGAGAGAAAACGACGGAAAACCCAGGTGGAAATAAATGATGAGAGGAACATGGAAGGAGCCTGAAATTCAATGAAAATGTGCTCTCTGCTCATTTTTTTTCTTTTTAATGTTGGGGAGGGGTCTTGGAGTTGAGAGGACTAGTCTCAGCGAAGTTTTCTTGGCTTCCCACGAGAAATTTGAGTAGAAAAATTGCCCAAGTGTCTCGATATTGGTAGATTATTATTTTAAAATTGATGTTACAGAATCGTATGGTAGATTGGTAGTATGGAGATACTAGTACTATATATTAAATTGTGGTTGTGAAGAAATGGACAGCTCTTCATCCTGGCTTTGCATTTTTATATATACATGAATTATTATTTACTTGGTTTTGGATCAACCCAAAAATGACAAACCCATTAATCTTAAAGTACATTAGTATCAAACAAGTCAATAATAAGAGGATCATGCTCTTCCTAGCTATAGTTAATTGGCTTTGAAACTTTCAAGGTGAGACATTTTTCAACGCGATAGTTACACTGTTATAAATGTTATTTATTTATTTAATTTGTAATGCGTATATTAGTATATTAATATAATATGTATAACCGTTCACTCATGTTATAATACATGAATTAGTACCATCAACTAACACAATTTCACGATCATGTATTAAAAATACTCGGCTTCATACATTACGTTCCATTTCTTATTGAAGGTAAATCACAGTTCTATTTGTATGCATAAAATTTCTTTTTTTTTTGTTTCCATGAGTTATTTTTGCATGCACATCTAACTAAACATTATAAAAACTGTTATTTACAAAATAAAAACGGATAACTCTTTACACGTAAGAAATGAAACATTCTTGATACAAAATTTCTTATGTGGATTAGTAATGGTTTTTTTTTTAAATTTTTTTAAACGAGTAAAAAAAGAAGGGTAAACCTTGATTTTCAACGTAATCGTCCAGTCACAATCATAATCAATCATAAGGCAGAAAGTCTCACGCCCACATGCAACCCACCATTGAATTTCTTGACCAGAGAGGCCTTGGCCGTTTGGTCAATCGAAGTAGATAGATTCCAATGTCCCATGCATGTTTGAGTTTGCATTCACATACCCGCTATACCAATTTCAAAAGCTCTCTCTACCAAAAGTAGTATAGTAGCCTACACGTTTGGGGATAAATCCAGTAGGTCCCAATTAAAAAGCTATTTTTCATGGAGAAGTCAAATCCACACACTGTCCATACCAAGAACACACGAAAAAGAAAAGGAAAAAATTAGAACCGACACCCCCCTTCAAACGTGCAGTCGTGTTGACCAAGATTTTAGCCCTTAGGTAAGAAAGAGAAATAGTAGCTTCTTTTTTTCCTAAGTGCTTCTTCGTAGTCAAAGGTTGAGCCTCTGCCGAAGAAATCTCCCATACATTTTCTCCAAATTTTCCGAACAATACCAAACTTTTGATCATATCAAGATCACGTCACGATCACCTAATGTTTTAAATAGAAACTTGAAAGCCAAAAGCTACAAGCTAAAAGCCTCTCTTTATTTAATCAGTTATGACAAGGAAGCGTATAATATTTCATGGTTGACCACCAAATCTATGTGATTAGTGCACATATTTTGTTAACCAAAAACATAAAATAGAAATGCTATGAAGACTCCAGCTAGCCATGTATTTTTATGAATACTTTCTTTTTGAGGTGAATCTTCGTAGCGTTTCTCAACAAAAGTGGGATCATATATACCAACATATATGTGACTAGAAGTAGAAGACAGCTGACCTTGAGAGAAGACGACGTCTCCCGAAAAACATGACCAAATTATTTATTGACCTCGCAACCTTTCTTCACTTCATCCCTGTACTCAGAACCTATCCCTATTGCATAACACCTCTTTGCATGGTTTACTTCTTCGTTTCACTAGCTATCGTTCAATGCCTTGCTTCTTCGACTAATGCTTGGTGAAGAGAAGAGTACCCTAAATCAACACACTGTTAATTTATATTTTAAAGGTTTTTCTAATTTAAAAAATGTAATTTATTATACACATTCAACTCGACTTTAAAAGTGTATTCGTATGTAATTCTATGATTTTATTCATGAAGATTAGTTTTCTTACAAGTATAATGTTTCCTCTTAAAACTGCTATATGTGTTTACTTTGGTTCTAATATACTAGTCATCTTATACGTATGTATGTGTTTCTGTGTGTGTGTGTGTGTGTGTGTGTGTGTGTTACTAGGTTTTTTGGTATTCAATACTTTTATCGATCTAAAATGAGTTCATCGAACTTCAAGCAACCCTGCCTAGCTTGTTCTACAAGTATGCTGACCAAGGTTTGACCATTAAACAGTGTTGCCTTGTACTAAGGTTTAAATATTTCCTACCTAAACATCTTATCATTAATTCTTATTAGTTTTAAGTATCCTGATAATTGACCTCCCTTTATTACTAATCATGCAGATATTGCATGGCTCTTTGGATCAATCGATCAGACAGTTGGTATAAATTAACAAATATGGTGCAAAGTGGACCATCGATATGAAGCTGGCATACGCACAATATATTATAATACTTTTAATAATAATAAAATAACAAATCTACCTATAATGCAGTTCTGTAAAAAATAATAAAATGTATATTTTGTACGAATTGATTAAAAATGAAAATGGGAAAATTAAGGAATGGAACTTGGAAGATGGCAACAGCTGTTGATTAAAACAGTTTTCTTGGAGAGGGAGTTACAGACGTCAGGAGACGTGAAAATCCTTAATGTTTTCAGCAAGAGGTCCTGTTGATTCAGTCTGTTCAAATCATTTGGTTTTATATTTTAGAATTTCTTCATAGTGTTTCGGATTATTGAATATTTTAAAAAAATTATCAAAAATACAAAAAATAAGACCTAATGGTTAAAATGTCCGAAGATTGCCACATAATTTTTGCATATGTTTATGCTCAAGCTAAGTAACCATTTTGTACGAAAATTACTTTATGAGCGGCATATTTATTTGTTAATTCTTGGTAGGTATATATATTGAGCACAAACACATTCGTTGATATATTTGATAACAACTAACCTGCTGTGTATATATATTTATCGAAAAAAGCTCGGTGTGTGTGTATACAAGTTTCCTGTCACAAGGGTGCAATCACGTGACTGCATGAGCAGGGCCGGCCTTGAGAATTTGGGGGCCTTAGGCGAGCCTTTGAAGTGGTGCCCCAAAATTCTCTGATTTCCGGTCCTTTGTATATTGATTTGTATAAAAAAGAATTCACTAAATACATAAAAAGTTCTGTTGTCACATCAAATGTCATTAAAAATTAATATCAAAAGAAGATAAATATACAAACATTATTTAAACATTACACGATTCACGTTTTTAGACACAAATGTACTAAATGTTTGCAGTCAAGAGTTTAAGATTGAGAGTGAAGAACAATAAAACTTGTTGATCAAGAGAGTAAATAACAATAAAACTTGATTGACAAGTATAATAAATTCAACACCAATTGTTTCTCTTGTGTTTTTTTTTTACTTCTAGAATCAACATCACAGTAATGAATTGAATAGTAAAATCATCCATTGAATAAAAAGTTATTGAAAAGAAAAATATAAAATTGAAAGTTTTGATTACCTTAAAGTACAATCTTTAAGACCATATGATAGTTAATTTAAACATTCAATAGAAATATAAAGAATGAGAAGTTGGTTTAAACACTCGATAGAAATGGAGAGAATGAGAAGTTGAAAGAAAAAAGATTGCAGAGAGACTTGAGTTTTATAACTTTATGTGCATTTGGATGGATGGATTGAGAGTTGGACATATGGATTGGCAGTAAATTTGAAAAACAAGAAGAAAAAAAAATCTAGTGATTGAAAGGGAGCTTAGTGTTTTGAACTCAACATCCCAAAGTAAAATGAAGCCAACATTTCCAATGCACTAACAAATTAATTATGATTTTTTTTTGTATTTATATATTAATTACAGGATATAAATTTTTTTTAAGGGTCATTTCGAAGTGGGAGCCCTAAACGGGCCCCTACTTGTGCTACCCTCAAGGCTGACCCTGTGCATGTGCTGCATGCAAGCATGATCTTGACACAGCATACGGGTTTATAAAAAAGAAAACTTATGAAAAATGCTTGAAAACTTTGAGTTTTAATGATAAAGATAAAATAAAGAGTAAAGTAAATAGTACTATAATTAACTTTTTAGTGTAAAAATATGATTTTTCGTTAAAGTGAACAGTACTACAGACTTTTCGTTAAAACTCTATTTATAAAATTCAGTTCACGTGAATCCCGTGATGACAAGACGTGAAAATCAAACGTCGGTTGGCATAGAAATTTCTACAGGCACTTGGAATAAAAGCTATTATTCCACGTGTATTTCATATGAGGTAATAAGAAGGACGATATAGTTTATATGTTTTATTTTTAGGTTATTAATAAAAAGATAAATTCCAGTGTTATTTGAATAGAATAATACCACCGACAGAATTTGAGATGATCCATACCGGATCTTCATTGTGAGAATTCGGGAGATTCTTCAATCATATTTATTTATTATGTATCGTGTGATCAATTTTCGTCAAGTACTGTGTATATTCAATTTTAAATAAAAAAATTTACAATGATTTCTGACCGTACAATATACGATGAACGAATATGATTTGAGGATTTTCGGGATCCTCACAAAGAGGATCCTCACTCTTTGAGATACACCCCAAACATTGCTTGGTAGACCTATATATATGCCTAAACATAAAAATAAACCGGGAAAAGGAGAGAAAATAAGATCAGGAGATAAGTAGATTGAAGAAAGTTGAGGTTCCATCATATATAAATTCAATTGGATAGAGTAGCTCAAATACTTATAAGCACATGCAAATGTTCTCTTTTCTCCAATGTGGAATTAATACTCTCAACACATCTTTTCACGTGTGACAAATTTTCAAGTCAAGTGACGTGCACGTGACCGTTGAACTTCACACGATAAACAATCTGCTCTGATGCCATAAAAAAAGCTGAGGTTCTACTATAAGATCAATTAATAATATGAGGAGTAATCTAATTACTTATAAGCATATGCAAATTTTTTTTTTCTTGAACGTGAAATTTATACTCTGAACACAAATAAATGCAGACAAAGAGGATCACAATCATCTACTAGATAGAGTACATATAATAGGCCTTATCCTGTTCCTAGTGGTAGGCAAAAAGGAAAAAGACATATATGGCACTTGTTAATTCGACGAACCAAATGGATAATAATGTAAATGTATATATCTCATTGATTTGTTGCTTTGAACAAATTATTGTGTATTTGATATGTGATGTCTTGTATCGAATTTACTCAAATTATAACATGTTTGTTTTCGTTGTTCTTAATATATAAACCTTAAATCTATGAATGGTGTCACGGTCTCTCTCTCACTTCCTGTCTCTCTACAGGCAGGCTCTTAAACTTTAAATGGAGATATCAATACTCTTCGTATATTAATTTGAATGAATTCGATACACATCATCAATATGTTACTTGATAATATGGTACACCCGAAATTTTTCTTGTTGTGAGCCATATCATGAAGGCGGACTAAGCTGTTAATTAATAATTTATATACTGATGGGCAAGGACCACTGGCACTTGTAGAGGTGTCCCATTTTGTCGGGAAATGCCAGGATGGGAAAAAATAGGCCATGTCATAAGATCAGGACTATCGATCTGTGATCACGTGATTGAAGTTCCAATTATTCACACTTATCTTTCTGAAATCTACAGGCAGTTAGATGTAGTAAGATAAGACTTAGTCCAATTCTTAGAGTAAAACTCAAGTTTAAAGTTCTAAACTTATCCCAACTTGTTCTAACTCTTCAGCCAAATATAAGTTTTACCCAAAAAAGAGGCAAATCTAGGCCAGAATTCCCCCTGGTTAGTGTGACACACCCCGACCCAAAATGTCCACTAGGACTCCGAATCGAGCTGTGCTGGCCGACACCAAGAAGGTGACGAAGC
>JAOTRO020180786.1:0-11354 GCA_028566515.2 Pyracantha coccinea | reverse complement strand
TGTTTATACATGGGCGAAGCTACATAGGAGCACAGAGTGGCGGTCGCCCTCCCTCGTCGGAAATCAAGCCCAGGACCGGTGGCTCTGTCCCTTTTGTCCCGTCGGGAGTGATGAAGTTCCATCTGGCTTTCTGGTTTTCTGGTTTTCTGGGTTCGCTACAGGTTTTTTTTTTCCTCTCTTCAAAATACCCAAGCCAAAGAAATGAGGAATGAAGATCTGCATTTTGCAACGTCTGCAAATGGACTTATGTTTAGGTTCTAAGTTTCTAACGAAGAAGAGAGAGGAAGAAGAGACTTTCTCTCACACCCATCCCACACCACGTGCTGCTTCAAAACCACGCAATGTGTTTAGTTTTTTTAAGGTAAATTACACAAAACTACCTTAATTATGAGTTAAACCACAATCTCATACCTTATGTTTAAAAAATTACAATGTCATACATTATCTTATGAATTTGTTACAATGTTAGACCCTTATTAACTTTTCTGTTAATTTTTTTGTCAAATACTGACATGACAAATGTGGGCCCACATTTCTGCTGATATAGATGTCAAGTTTAAACCACGTAGACCAAAAACTAATAAATAAAAAATATTGAAAGGGTCACACCCTCTCCCTCCTCCCCACATTCCGACTGTGCACAGTCTGCACCTCATTCGTCTCTCTCCTCCCATCTTTGTTCTTCTTCTTGATCAGCCGCAAACAACAAAAAAAGGGGAATTTATTTTGTTAATCTCCCAAAATTTCTTGGAATGAACACCTATCTGCTTTCTTTTTCTCTGATTTCTCTCCCTCTGAAAAACTTGATCAGAGCAAAACCCACATCCCAGAATCCGATTTCGAGCTCCATTGTCCGAGGACCCATCCTAGACGGACCCGGAAACCATGCCGTTCTTCGAAGCTTTAAAGAAGTTCAAACGTTTAGAGCCATTGGAGGCTTGGAGCAGTCTCTGGGCGTTCTGGACTTTTTACAGTGTTGCGTGATTCAGTGCACAGAGTTGTGGCCGAAGGGTTTTGATTCCCAGGCCAATCAGCGCAGCTCATGTGGCTGCAGAGTAAAGGGTTGGGCTAGGACTTGAGGGTAGAGTTTCTCGGAGAAAAGGGTGGTGGGTGTGATGTGTTTGAAGGGGATGGTATGGTCCCCGTCGTCAAATAGAGAGAAACGAGGGAGCCGCCGTCAAATTGAGATAAATGAAGGAGCGAGAGGTCTGAGGTGGAGAAGAGGAAGCAAAGAGATCCAAAGAGATGGACTGAGATCAGTGAGATCCGGGGGAGGTGGGAGGTGGAGCTCGAGATGGTGTTTGAAGGAAGTGAGGATCGAGATTTGGAGCGGCAGGGGAAGCTTTTTGCTGAAAATTGAGGATTAGGGTTCTCGAGAGGGTGGTTGATTTTTGGCTTGGGGGATGCACGCAGTTCGTGAATTTATTTTTGAGTAAATTGCAACAATGGTCCTAAACTTTAATCAAATTGGAGCAATGATCTTTCAACTAAAAAAATCCATTACCATTGGTCTCTCAATTCATCAAAACGTGTAGCTATGATCATTTTCATCAACTTCGTCAAAATTTTGTCAAAATGAATAATGTTGGAAGGATCATTACTACAATTGAATTAAAGTTAAAGGACTATTTCTTCAATTGGGTTAAAATTAAAAGACTATTTCTCCAGTTGGATTAAAATTGAAGGACCATTGGTAATAGATTTTTAGTTGAAGAACTATAGCTTCACTTTTTGATGAGTTGAGGGTCTAATGCGAATGGATTTTTAGTTGAAGAATCATTGCTCCAATTGAGTTATTAACATGTGATTAAGAGTAAATGCACGTAGTATATTAGTTTATACCTCTTGGAGAGTTGAGTTGCTCACCCAGAAATTCACACGAATTGTTGGCATGACATCAATGTTGCTTTCAATAGACTCTAACTATTAAGTCACCCACTCAATCACAGATCTGACTTCAGGATGAGTGGCAAACAATTCATGTGACCTAGTTATATGTATAATATTCAACATTTCCAATTCGGAAGTTTTTTCAATACTATGCAGCATTAAATCATATAAGAATGAATGATTGAGATTGAAAATCAAATCTAACAGCTAAAACGCTCATAACATTGAGTGACACATAACATTGAAGCCATGACCTCATAGCAAAATTAATACTCTTAACCACTTGACCTAAGCAGAGCAGTGCAAAGCCAGAGATAATTGGATAGGTCACCTTTACTGACATGCACCGCAAAGAGGAAGAACATACACAGAGTAATGCTGTGGGATTTTAGGCCACAAATTTAAAGCAATTTGCAGACATTGCACCATAACATAAAAAGGACATCTAACTTTCCAAAGGACTGGAAAATTAATGGGTTTTACTATGCCTGCCACAATTTCAAAGCAATTTGAAAGTTGTACTAAACCATAAAAGTGACTTCTAGCTTTCATTTGAAAATGATGGCAAATTAATCACAAATCTAAGTCATCTTACCAATAGTGGAATCAAGAAAAGTATACGGATTCTGATGCAAGAATGAGCATATAAGCTGCACAACGATAAAATTTTCGCACAGGTTCGGACTAAGTATGTCTTAACTTGCGTTGCCTCTGGAGCGAATTAAAATGAGATTAACAAGAGGTTCAACTAGTGATGAGAATACAGCAACTGTCTTCAAGGCGCTAGCTACAACAAGATTAACGAAGCGGCTCAACTAGTGTATATAACATTAAAAAGCTTCAAAAAGTTCGGCTCTATCAGTTTCAGATCATATCAGTTAAAGCAATCACAGGTAGATGAGCATACCATAAAGGAGCAGAATGACAAATAAAATTATATGCATAAAATACGCAAAGATTGTAACTTCTATCACTAATTCAATTGCAAGAAACCCTATGTCTATTGTGCAACAGAGATTCCAGTAAATTTATTTGGTAGACAAACTCCTACCGTTCGAAACATGGTGGCACCTGACAGTCAGACTCCTTTCAACACCTTGAATGGAATCTTCCAAATGACAGTGACATCAAATCGATGCTTGAGTTTCTACCATCATTTAAGTGAACCTTACGTAATTCTGCACCCAGATTCCTGCACACAGAAAAATCACTACCTCTTTCTTCACATGTCACCTTTACTGGTCTAACAAGGAGGTAAATTACCTTGTAGGAATTAGATTTGTGTTTCCATATATACAAATTTCAAAGATTCTTGGAGCGTTCTTCGGATGATCTGTAAATACGATATGCAGCAAAACACATTGTGGCATTGCCTATTACTGTCAGGGCTGCTTGAAGAGCCACCAGTACCTGCAACTCATTGAGGAGGGCCAAAGTCAATGTAGAATTTTTTTCTCAAATTCAGTTGCTGTTGTAATTGAGGGGATAAATTCATAAGAATCTAGCTATTGATTGTTAACAAGTTATGATCATGATCAAAACTCTGTTTTTGGTTTGAGTTATTTCATTTCCCAGCCTCTTAAACATATCAAGTTTTGCAAAAACATGGAAGAGAAACAGCCGTGCTTACTTCAAGAGACTCAGAGTTATAAAAGAAATGCCATGTGCATGCACATAATGCTCCACCAAGCAAGGGAACCTACACCAATCAATTAAAAGTTAAACTGAGACAGTGGACATTTGAATATTTATACAAACTGCAAAGCAAGCTCTATGTAAATCTCCTCAGCCAGCCGGCCCCCAACCCCATTTTCTTCCCCAAGGGATAAATAGTAACTTGGAGACCTAAACTTTTGACTTAAGACTAAATAAGATAAAAGCCGAGTTCTAAAATATGAGACCCTAATCCGTTTGAATTGTAAAGTCAGTTAAGTAGAAATGAGGCTGCCAACTTAAGTTGTAACTACTCTCAAAAAAAAAAAATAAATAAATAAACTTAAGTTGTAACTTGTGAGCTTGTTTGTTGGTGCCCTTATATTCTAACTTCCAAGCAACTTAGCAAAAATAAGAAATTCAAAGATGATATCTATTCAAGTAAACAATGGTTAACGGAAATCTACCATTCTGTAATACAGTTTTTGACCTTATAGTCAACTCATGGATATGCCATCATGAAAATATGCTTGAGACTTTTACCCACTAATGGTAACTAAACAAATCAAGCACGAAGGACAAATCGATAAAATTATCAGGAAGACTGGTGACCCACTAAAGTTCAAACCTTGCTTGGTTGGTGGCTCATGATAATGTAGGCCCTATGCTTTTGCTATCTCTGCACTAGTGTGTGTTGTAGAAAGACGAGGATGAGTGAGCTGAGCATACGTGTTTACGTGTCCTCTTTACTTGGAAATTTTTTAGTAGATTGTTCCTAACATTTGGTATAAACTGTTACTTCTTGCTGAGTTTGGGGATTTGGGCAAACAAGATAGTTTTTCCTCCTTGGTATTCTGCAGTTCCGACCTCTACTTGGATTGTGCGGTTGGAGAGGAAAAGTAGGATCTTTGACAATAGGCAGATATTTTTTTAATTTTGTTTCAATCCCCCCTTTGGGAATCAATCATTGCCTAAACACTTTAGAAGCATTCCTTTCAGTATCATCCTTCCTGATTCACAGGGAGATTTAGGTTGACGGTTGGTGTGCTAGGCTTGTGCTCATAGTTAGTTTTCCCTAGGTGCTATGTTTGTAGTATTGAGTGTCTCCTTCTTGTTTTTCACTTCATTCTATTCCTCTATAAAGTTCATGTTACCTATCTCATAAATAAACACAAAACAGGAAGAACAGAAAACATTAGTCAAATTTCTGCTCCTACGCAGGCATGCCGCTTCATACATTCACTCAAAAGGGAATATGAAAATCCAATGTAATGTAATTCCACTGTGATTTTCATTTCAATTGCAAATCTCCCCACTTATACTAGCAATAGGAACAATATTTAGTTATTTGATATGAATAGTACGGCTTCAGCCGAAAAACTAGTGGAAACAAAGGGAACAATCGCTTAAAAGTACTTAAATGGAGTAACAAGTTCTACATTATTCATGATAACAATTTCTGCTATATGGTTTTATCATTCAACCATTGATCACTCCAAACAACCTTATCAAAACGAAAATTCATCGCGGTAATTTGTAGGACTGGAATATAAACTCACCATCCCCCAAGACAGCCCTTTCCAAGATTCGAACCCGGACTTCTCCCCGTACTGCCACACCAATGCCATTGCTGTAACCCTTACAACCAAACAAACCAAATTCAAATTAACAAACCAACCAACCATTAGTGTGAAATATTCAATCCAATTAACAAGAAAATGCAAATTTAAAACAAATTCACGAAACCCCCATTTGCAAAAATCACAAGAAGATGAGAGAGAACTGCTCTCTCTCTCTCTCTCTCTCTCTCTCTCACCATTCAACGACGCTGGAAACGTGAATGGCCCAGGTGGGCAACGAGAGGGCATTGGAGGGTTCATTCAAGGGCAGCAGCTCAGAAGCTGAGGCGGGTCCGACGAAGGCCAGGGTCAGAGCCGCCCCGAGTAGACCCACCAAGTTTTTGGGGTAATGGAGGGAATTTGGCGGTTGGGTTTGAGGTTTTGGGCGCGGAGGGAAAAGGAGTTTGCGCGGGAAAGTGGGTTTTGGAAGGAGAAGTAAGGAGCGCATTGCCATGGCCGTTGGGCTTTTCTGTCTCAAGAATTGCCCGCTGAGGTTTTGAAGCAGCAGCAGGCTTGGAGATGGAGGGTATAATGGGAACATAATTGAGGTCCTTCTGGTAGTCACTTACTTTGGATAAGGTTGTCATACGGGCGGGTGCAAGTTGGTGTGAGTCGGTTTTGGGCCAAAATTGCAAACCAAAATTGATCAAATTGGGTCTAAAATCGATTAGGTTGGTTAACCAAATATGGCAAGTTGGCTTGGATTGGTTCTCAGTTTGTGTGAAGACGAAAATACATAATAAATCTCTCTTCCAAACTACAAAACATAACATTAATACGAGTGATTGCTCAAAACAAACCATAAATGAAGCACGTTAACTCATAAATAACTAACAATTCATATTACTATACGTATTAATTATGATTAAAAAATAAAATAAAATATATGTGGGTTGGTTCGGTTAATCACTCCCGAAGAATTTTGGGAAACGATTGCCAAACTGATTAAGGTCTGTGCGGTTTGGTTTAACCACCAAAAAAAAAAAAACCAAACTATCGGTGTAGTACTGGCGGTTGGGAATCAGTTATTTATTTATTTTTAATGCCCAATCCTAGGTAGTCATGACTCGTAGAGTATAAAGGTGTGTGAATCGGACTTCTTGGACTGGACTAGCTTCAAGAATTAAGCTGGATTGGATTAATATTATATTATTTAGTCAATATCTAGTAATATTATAATATTAGTATATTTATTTATTTTCTTAAATCCTCTTCCATATTTTTTTGAACAAACGATATTATCTACACTAAGAGGAAAAAGATAGGCTTAGCCTCACAGTAAGCTAGCGATAACATGGTTCAAATTCGCTTTTGGTGAGAATCGAACCTAAGACATCTCACTTACAAGTGAAAGGGGAATACCATTCGACCGTAGTACTTGAAGAGGAATACTACTGGACCGTAATACTAAGTGGCTTCTCTTCCATTCTCTTAACCTCTCTTTTTCTCCGTCGTCGTCTTCCTCCCCTCTCCCTCTTTTACTTCATTTTTTGTTCGTCCCACTGTCTCCCTCCCCATTCCCTTTTTTTTCTCCCCTTTCACTTAAATTACTTTGCTTTCTTCTTCAAAGTATGAAACTTTGATTTTGTTTTGATATTTTTCTTTGGAATTACAATTCCAGTTCTTGGTGTTGGATCAAAATCAGAGTAGATCCAGCCAAGTGTTCCACAGTGAAGCAAAGAGGGGAAATTTGGGTTGTGGGTTCGTCGGGTTTCTTAAGAAGGAGAGAAATCAATTTGAAGTAAAGAGGAGGTTGGGTTCACGGGACGAAGGAGATAAGTGAGAATGCATGATTTGGTGACGGGGTTCGTGGGATGATGGAAATTGGCGAGACGACAGGATTTGGTGACTGAATTTGGTAGCGCATGCTTGCATATCGCAAATGACGCAGGTATTAGAGAGACATGATTAGCAATCCCATCCTTTTCGAGGGTCCTCGCTAAGACAAGTAGCAAAGCTTTTAGTCGGAACGAGTCCAACATAATCCCATTAAAAACAGTCTCAACTCAAATCAAATACGGACTAGTAAGCTAGTCTAGTCTAGTGAAACCTAAAGAGCCCAAACAAACATACCCTAAACCCCTTCGATGGACAATCGAACCTAAAGGAATACCACTATTCTAGTATTAAGTTACAAAAGAAAAAGAAACCTGCAAATGGCTAGGATTTAGAGTGTGTTTTAGCCGTTACATTTGATTGTTTCAACTATTTAAATTATTTGTTTAGTGATGCTAGAAAAATCATTGTTTTCGACCATGCTTTGTAAATCACATGATATGGAAGTAGATGGTTGGATTCTTTCTTTAAATCATTAAAATAAAAAATTCAACTGCCAATATGGTTTACAATATATAATGGTCTTCGTAGCATTTTCCCTTTTTTTTATTTTTATTTTTATAATCTCAATCATTCATTTCGTGTATCACTCCCTTAAATTCACCCACACCATCAAGATGATCCTGAAATTGAAAATCGCTCAATGTAGTCCCAAAAAATAGGTGTTGCAAATCAATGGAGTCCTTTCATCACAATTCTGTCAAATTTATGTTATTTGCTGATGTAGCATATTGATGAGCCCCTTAATTCATTTTTTTTATCACATATAATCATCCTTGAAATTAACCCACATCATCAAGATGATCCCTAAATTGAAAATCAATCAATGTAATCCTAGAAATAGGTGGCTCAAATAAATGTGGTCGTTCCATCACAATTATGTGAAAATTCCGTCACCATTCTATAAAAAAATTCTCTTTTGTGCCGATATGACATTTAAATGGGTCCCACAAGTCTAAATAATTAAAAATAAATTAGAAACATGTTTAATAATTTAATAATTAATTGAAAAAGTTATCAACCCAAAAACTCAGTCCCATAATCACTTATGATCGCAACCCACACTCATCTACCTCCATATGTGGTAAACTTCGCCGTATCTTCCCTAAAATAAAAATTTCTCAAGAAACCCATCCTTGCACCCTTTGACACCCTTCACCGAAATAGATCAAGATTGAGACCACTTTTGGTGATGGCTGAATTGGCGATGACTTATGTGACATCACTGTTAACATTTGGGAGATTGACATCCTCATAACCTTAATCTTGGAGAGCTTGTTGGGCACCCCCTGGCGATCATGGTGACGCGGAGAAAGGCAAGCTCGCCGTAAGATAATCTCATTTGTGCTCTGAAAATACCAGTTTGGTCAGAAGGTGCAACATTGAACCTACACGAGGCCTAAGAAGATTGAACACAAACATAATTAAGAAGGTCGAACCTTGCATTCTGTAAGTCAGTAGTCCCCAACTAACTAGGTTAGCCTCCTCGATAGAGAGAGTTGTATGTGTCAAGGCCTTGACTATGCCATAAGTACTAAGCCGAATCCTAGAACTAACAAAAAAGGTATCCAGTCGATAGGTTCGTGAAACCTATACAGACGGAGAGTAAGGGCAAACAGTTTGAAATTGGGAGTTGTGCGGCTTGCCTTAACAGTCTTTTTGAAAGATGAATCATGAAGATATGCTTCCATCACGGGTTTGGGATGAGGTTTAAGGCATAGATTAAGTTAGAGTAATCCATTTGGGATGGTTAAAGGAGTTGTTTTCTCATAATATTTAGGTAGGGAGCTTTTTGAGCGAAGATAGAATATGAAGAAAGCCTTGGGGTTTTATAGATGAGTAAGGAGTAACTTTGGGGTATGCTTTACAGCCATTAGGATTATAAGAATTGAACAGCTTAGGCCGGTCTTTACATTGCCCAACATTTGTTTTTAATGACAGTTTGATTTCTAAGGCATGCCTATTAAAGGAAAAGACCTTTAGTGGCTGCTTTGTGTGGAAAATTGTGGTGCATGAGTCACTGAATTCGAGGAGTTGCCACAGAAGCCTAATGCGTTCGAAGAAAATAAAGGTGTGTTAGTCGAGGCAATGTTAGCGTGTAAACCGTGGTTGAGGGATTTAATGTAAGATAGTGTGCAATATAAAGAATATTCACTTCTTAAAAACCTTCAGGCCAAGTATCCATGGCTGAGGATTTTAGAAGCGAGGAGGCAATGTTTGGGCCCGAAATAACAGCTTGGGTTGAGATGGATTAACCTAAGAACCATAGTTTTTGACCCAGTATGAGTAGGTCAAGCCCATAAATAAGATCGATCGAGTACTTATGAAGGTAGGATTGTGAAGAGATCAAGCATGGGTGGTTTGGTTGAGTCTTACAGAAATTGAACTTGGTAGAGATCAAATTCAGCCTTAGATAAAGTCGAATTATTCTAAGGATCGAAATGTCTACATCATCAGATAAAGATCAATACATCTTGTAACAGAGTTAGGTTCAGAGTCCTGGTGGGAATAAAAAAAACCTAGATTGGATGAAGATGAAGTTTTTGCTAAAAGGGAATGAAGGAATATTCGAGTGAATGTCGAGCCAGTGCAGTCCCATATGGACTCTTCCTCACTGACTTGTATATCACAAATGCTTTACCTATAAATAGAGAAAGCTTTGCAATAGAAAAAGCTTATTTCAACTTAACAAAGGACTCAAAACACTCTATGCGAAAACTCTTACTCTATGCGAAACTCTTCTCACAACCTTAAGAAAAACACTAACTATCCTAAGTCACTCGTTAACACATCTTCAATTTGGACTAACAACATTGTGTTGACAATGGCAACGCCTTCAGTTTAGACTAACAATAGTGCTTATAGTCGATGGTTAGCTATCTAAGTCTTGAGCAATGAAGGGTTTTCAACTTATTCATCGAAATAGGTCACTTCATTAGCTTCCCAGCAAATTGGAGTGTTCTATGATTGTGAACACGAAAATTCTATAATGAATGAAATGAGAACACGTGTACAAAGTAGATTTTTATTAATGAATTTGAAGGGATACAATCTCTGTTCATAATTTTCCTCTGTTTTAGTCTTCAAATTTGATGTAAATGCGTAGGTTGTTGATCCAAGGATCGCGATGACTTGATCTCAAATGAACCATTGAACGATTGAACGATTGCTTTAAGTTTTGAGCTTGAAACAATGCGTGGATAGTCTTCACCTCAAAGCTGCGGCAAAGGTAATGTTGATGTAGGATTTCATTGATTCAAGGGTCTTGGCGACTTGATCTTGAATCGAACATCGTTACAAGTTTTAAGCTTGCAACAAAGTCTTGAAGGAATCGACACAAGTGCTTGTCGATTCTTCAATAAATGCTTCGGCTTTTGCGTTTTTTGAAGAGAGCATTGGTAGTGTATTAGTCTTCAAAGATTTGGCAGAGGTTATCCTTTTGTGAGAATTTCAGCCTTGAATGTAGAAATTGTTGACCTTATGCTTGTCTTGGAACCTTGTATTTATAGACTTCCAAAGCTTGCCTTTGGATGGATTTGGTTTTGATTTGTGTCTTGATTCGTCCATGGGAGAATTTAGGCATGTTTTGTGCCTTAATTTCAGCCACTTTCCCTTGCTTGACCGAATTGTAGGGCTTGTTACCTATTTTGTGAGCAATATTCAATTCTTGTTTGTTTTATGAAGATGCCTTTGCTTTCTTTTCGGTTTTAGGAGCAATTTGGGCCCCTTGCCGATTTTGAAGGATTTCGTCCCCCTTTTGCTGAGTTTTGGGGAAGTTTTATTCTTCCTTTGCTTGATTTGTGCCATATGTCATTGATGACTTATCCATTTGTGATAAGTCATATGCCACATGGAGCTTTGTGATGCATCATTTACATGCAGCGAAATTTACATGTCTACAAATGCCCCTACTTCAAAGTGCATTGAAGGCATGTGCTTGTCACATGTAGGAAACATGTTTTGAAATTCTGCAATGTGAATGTTCTAACTCAAGGGTCGTGGAGACTTGATCTTGAATTAGTTTACTTCTTCAAGGGCCGTAGAGGCGTATGTCTAGAACGAAAACATTTCTTCAACGGCCGTTGAGGCGTATTTCTTGGACAAAACAATTCTTCAAGGGCCATAGAGGCTCAATCTTGAATGAAAATGAAATTTTTCTTCAAGGACCATGGAGGCTTGATCTTGAAAGAAAATGAAATTTTTCTTCAAGGGCTGTATATGCTTAATCTTGAAAGAAAAATGAATTTTTTTTTTCAAGGGTCGTAGAGGCTTGATCTTAAAAGAAATTTTGGAAATGGATAAATTGGCACATACTTATTGTGCGTATTGATTTTCCATAATTTTGACAAAATACAT
>JAOTRO020180766.1:0-11355 GCA_028566515.2 Pyracantha coccinea | reverse complement strand
CCCCAAATTCCCGCCCACCATTGCCCAACTGGTCCTACCCCCACTGGACCCCCCCAATTCATCGATCTTTTGGTGCAATCCAGCTGATAAAGAAGTCCCCTGTTGCGAAACAGAGCCCCCTGCCGCGGCCAAAGCCGACGCCGGAATCGTCCCGGTCCCGGTGGCGGCCATAATCGACGGCTCGGCCTGCTGGAGGAGCCACTGGATTGTTTCCCCATCGGATTTGTGACCCAACTCTCGGGTCAATTGAAAGATTCTGGCGGCGCAGAGGGCCGGCATCCGTATCCTCCTTCCCCTGCCTTCGACCTTTGTGTGTCTGTCTTTGTTGGAGCTTCTCTTGGGCGCCAACTGCTTCTTCCCCGACTCGTCTTTGTCAGCGATTACAATCTGGAAGTCTTTGATTTCAGCAGGTTTGTCGTCGTTCATGTTGCTGTTGGGTTGAGCTGGTGGTGGTTGCTGCTGCTGAGGTTGTGGGGGGAGGCTCAAGAAGCTAGGTATGTCTTGTGTCTGCTTTGAGCCCTTGGGATCCATGAACAGAGGATTAAAAAATTAAAGAAAAAAAGGAGAAAAATGGGTCCTCTTTGATTGAAGAAGGTGACCTGAAAAGCCCTACACTTTCATGAGTTTTCACTGTTTTTGGCAAAGAAAGAGAAGACAAAACACATAAAATACTATTAAAATCCCAACGCACCCCATTGTCAAATGTTACTCTCTCCTCCGGGTGGACTGGCTTTGGTTGTCTTTTACTCTCTCCCTCTCTCCCCCTCTCTCTAAGCTGTCCTCCTTTCTTACTTTATCTCTTGTTACTTTTGACACTGCAGCGGGGTTTGACTATGCAGATATGAACACAACCGCCAGTTTCGTGCTTTCGCTCCCTCGTCTCAAAATATTAATGTGTCGGTATTTCAAATTAGTCACGATACAAACAAGCTCAGACATAGGACAAGATATGATTAGTCAGACAAAGTCTTCTTACGCAAATACAAGTTCCGTCAAGTTTAGTTATCTACTCCTAAGTTTGAATTTTTCTCTCGTACCGTCAGGTAAGAATATTTTTCTCTTGTACATCAATGTATTATATCACATTATCTTTTAAGTGATTTGGATCAACCCGTTAAATTCTCTTAAATTATTAGACAAACATCTTATCGTTAAATTCAATAGCATACGTTATACATTATTGTACGCTAAAATAATAGAGCAGACAAATCAAAAGCCCATTCTCTAATTTTCCCCACATTCTATGGAGTCACATGGACTATGGTCTACGGATTGATTGGATTCCCCCTTCGCCCCTTCTTCATTATTGATTTCTCCTGCTGCCTGCATATGCTATAATTGCAATGGCAAACCAATATATGATGCCATCTCTTATAAGGAACTCAACTTCCAAGCTGGACAGCTTGAGATTTCGACACCTGGCAACTCATGAATGGCTGGTGGTGGGGTTTGCTTCTATCCCACTCTTCTTGGTCTAGGACCTTGCTTAAGATATGATTTAAAAATTGACAGGAATTTTAAAAAGACAGAGAGGAAAGAACAAGATTATATAATGGGATCAACAGCATTCAGCAACATCAAGGCTAATGATATGGAGTTTTTACAGACCACAAAGCATGGTGTTGTTTAAGTTGCACAAAGAAACTTACACAAAATATTAATTTGCATGGAACAAGACCGCAGTAGTATTATAATTCAAGAATACAATGTTACGTAATTTTACAAAATATTATATTATTGAATTGGTGTTGGGGACACGGCTTAGTACATCAAGGGTGCGTGTGTTGCACCAGACTATCTCGGATTGGACTAGCTTCAGGGATTAAGCTAGACTGGCTTGGAATAGACTAATCTGGACTGATTTAGTGACACGTTTGGTGTAGTGTCGGACTAAGAAACATGATTCCTAATATTATATTATTTAATTTGTACCAATTAATATTTTATTATTAATTTAAGGGAATTGTTATTGGCACTCCAAATTCCTCATTCTACACTCTAAACTTTCTATATTTAGAAAAAAATACACTTGTGAGGAGTGTAGAATGAGATTTTTGGAGTGTCAATAACGCTTCCCTAATTTAATTTATATTTATTAATATTATATTATTACTTCTACTTTTTCTTTTGTTCTTTTCCAAAATCATATTTTCCTATTGTTTTCTCTGCCACTGTCTTCCTCCCCTCTCCCCTTTTTCTCCCTTATTTCGCCCTCCTGTTCTTCGTACCAGGTTGCTCCTTGCTTTGTTGTTCCCTTTGTTTTTCCTTTGCCTCCGTGTGTGAGATAGGGGTTGAATTTTGAGTTGGGGGTGGGTTGCATGTGTTATTGGCTCGAAGGTGGGAGATAGGGATTGAATCTGGTTTGGGTTTCTAGGTTTTTCGATTTTCTGGGTTCAAATTTTGGGAGTTGGATTTGGTTTTGAAAAGGGAAAAATTAAAAAAGTTTTTCTTTTTTGTTTCGAGTTTTGCGGGATCTGGGTTTGAAAGGGTTGTAAGAGGCGAGGAATGAGCAGATTGGAAGGGCGATGCGTTGCAGAGTTGGGCTTAGCAGTCCGCCCGATTTTGGGGGGTCTCGCTAAGACCCTCTAGCGAAGCTCATAGTCCATTTTAGTCGGAGCAAGTCTTATTAAAGTTAGTCCCTGTATGTAACAAACACAGGATTACACTACCATTTAGTCTAGTGTAGTCCAATGAAAGCTAAAGAGGGCAAACAAATGTGCCCCTAGAGTTTTACACATACTTTATGCGAAATATAATTTTTATTTATTTTTTATTAATATTGTTCCTAAATTTTTTTTATAGGAGAAGTTATTTGTTTTGGCAGAATTGATAGACATTTGAAAAGCAAAAGTTGACATTAAGGAAGGAAAAAGAAAGAGAGAAAAAATAATTTTAGAGGACAGTGATAAAGTGACATGACTAAAAAATTCAAAAAAAAAAAATTGTTTGTGTAAAATTATCTATTAATATGTAATATAGATAATGATTTCTTTCACAGCACAAAAATATATTTATTTTTATGTGTTTGAAATTAAAATGACCAATTTTCAAATTTAGTTATTGAATTGTCAAGATCTAATCAATTATTGAGTTTTTTTTTTCTTATGTCGTTAGTATCTATTATTTGAATATTGATGATAAATATTTGATTGATATATAGTTGATATTTGATTTCAATTCTTCAACAATAATAAAGTATTATCCCCTCATTAAAGGGGGTTTGTTGTACAACTTGTTGAAAGTTACTATTCTTGATTTTGATTGATCAATTGAGGGGGCACAGGGTCCCATATCTATAATCATGTGATGAGAGATATAGGAAGACGGTGATATATCCCCTGGGACAACCAAGAACCTCCTGTGATCTGGCCAATAAAGCGTTTAATGCTGCAAATCCGTCGCGTTGGAAAGATCATTGTTTGAAGCTGGTGTATTTATATGTATTTGTGTTTGTATACCGGCATTTTCCCTTACTTTATTCATTGACACGTTGGGCAAATTAGGTATTAATTATCGTACATAAACATTGTTTTTCCAATTAAAATTGTATGGCTCGTGAGCCTTTTTTTTTCTTCTTTTGTTGGTAAATTTTATATTCTTGATTTCTGCAGAACTTTTTTTTTGGGTAAAGTTTAAGAGTGTAAATGTAAAAGAAAGCGAAAAATAGGTTACATTCTGTTTGATGAGTTAACATTAGTTTGGTGATGTATGGGACTATTTGGTGTCTCACACAAGAAATTCCACTAAAATAAAATAACAATAATATCAAGCAAAAAAATAAATAAATAAATAAAAGAACTATTCTCTACTAATTAATAAAACATTTATTGTCAACTAAAACCCTGTAAATTACCAGTTTAACTCTCTAATTAGAAAAGAACATGAATAAGAAATATGGGGCAGAAATGTAATTTCACACAACCAAAATTTTTTTTCTTTCAAAGCATCACCTACATGTAATCCTAACATATTTCTAATTAAAAAAATTAAAAATTAAAAATTTAAAAAAAAAAAACTTCCCATTTCCCACATTCTCTATCACTCTCTTCCTCTCTCCTTCTATTTCAAAAACAAAAAATAAAAAAAATTTCTTACACACTTTATGTCTGCTCATATGCTAGTATATATTGAATACAATTATTAACTTGACGTTTATAATAATTATATTAAATTTATATAATCACATAAATTATGTACGACGGTTATATAATAATTATATTAAAAAAAAGAAACAAAAAAATAGAATGAGAGTGGAAAAAGGGAAAACTTCTTGGGTTAGGGTTTACTCCAATTCGTTCAATTCTCATGGCTAGAAATGAGAACGGTGATCTTATTGTGGCTGGGGCTTGATGTGTTGGACAGAATACCATTTTAGTCCCTGAGTGTTTGGCTTTACATGATGGCCTTTGGATGGCAAAATCTAGAGGTTTTAGACATATCGTTGTTGAAGGTAACTCAAAACTTGTGATTAAGTCTATCTGTGGCTTTTATAATACCCCTTGGAGGTTGTAGACCATTCTGGATGACGTTCGGTGGCTAATTGGGTTTTTTGAGGACATCAGTTGGAAGCATGTGTTCAAGGAGGCCAATTATCTGACAAATGCCATCACTAGTGTCGGTTATTCTTTTAATGATTTTCATGTTTGGGATAGAACTCTCCATGTGGCTGCTTATCAGGCCCTTCTATTTGACTATACTCAAACAGGTTGCCCTAGGGGCTTTGCTCTTTAATGAAGGCAATGCACTCTTTGAATGGTACTTTATTCATAAAGAATGAATCTTTTTTTAGAAGTTATACAGACTTTACAAAAGTAAATGCCACACTGGTTCTTTTCTATCAGAAAAAAAAATTATATTAAATACCTAGAAATATTATAGCCAATCTCACGTAAACATAATAGACTTCATTAGGCTACCCACATTAATTATGTCAAGTTTTATTGTTGGTTGAATCAATATGTTGGTTTTTCTTTTTCTTTTTGTGGATTGGGTTGCCAATACTATATAGGCATGGAAATTCATGTATATGTGTCAAGTAGGATTCAACATGCATTAATGCCGAAATAAAAGATTGTTTGGTATTTTTCTTATTTAACTTTTTTTGTTTTCAAAACTAATGGAGTATACTGTTATAAATCTGACGTTCCTTTCCTGGCTCTTGCTCTTGGTATATATTCGTCAATAGGCTAAACTTAGCAAATTAGAGAATAACTAGAAACACATAAGATTTATAATGGTTCCATAGAACTTTTCATCTCGGTTCGAGTCCGAGTGGCGGCATCGCCCAGTAGTTATTTCTCTGGGTAGAAAAAAACATGGCATCTTTGATTAATAATGGAGAATACGATACTTTTGCAAACCCTAGAACTAATCCCTCTCCTTCCCCTCGGTTGTCTCTATTTTTTCTCTCTGTGCTTTTCAGCCTTATCACATCCTATTTTTAAGTATATGTTGCAGTTTACATCCTATAACTTGATTAGGTTTTCCTATTCTGTATAGGATAGGAAAGTACACTTTCTTTCCCATTCCAAATAAGTTTGTAGGATTCCTAGTCTAATTTGTACAATAAAACCTAATTCTTTCCTAATCATTTTAGGACAAGAATCTATGCACCTTCAATTTTCCTAATACAATCGTAAACAAAATAAGATGCTAATTAGAATGATGAGCCAAATTCCTTTCAATCTCCACTACATACATTAGACAGTCGACGACATTAGCAGAAGGCATCTTCTCCATCGTTTGTTTCTCTTTCTCAGACTTAGGACATCGTTGCCCACTTAATCTAAAATAAGCCACCAAAGAGTCGAAATTACCTTTACTTCTAGCATGTTGAACTTCTTAAGAACCTTATGGATATAGCTTGTGATATCCAGATCCTACCTCCGGTCTTATCTCTTTGAATTTCCATGCTAAGGATCTTTTATCCAGCACCTAAATCCTTCATGTTGAACTCCTCGCTCAACATTTCTTCAAGTCTTGAATTCTAGACTTATCTTACAAACAATTAGTATGTCATCCACATATAGTAGCAGCAATATGATCATCCAGTCTTGGAATACAAGATAGTATACACAATAGTCATATAAGAATCTCCTAAAATTAATCTTCATCATAAAGGAATAAAACCTCATGAAATCATTGTCTTAGAGACTGCTTCAGGCTATACAGGGACTTCCTAAGCTAACATACTAGGTTCTCTTCCCATACTCAGCAAATCTTTTTGGTTGAGCCATGAAAATCATCTCTTCTAGATCCCCATGGAGAAACACGGTCTTCATATCCATCTGCTCAATCTCCATCTCATGTTGTGTTGCCATTGCTAAAAGCAATCTGATAGAAGTATGCTTGACCATGAGTGAAAAGATCTCAGCATAATTCACCCATTCCTTCTATAAGTACCCCATTTGCCACGAGTGTTGCTTTGAATCTCATGACACCTTGTTTATGTAATCCTTCATTTTTCCTAAACACACACTTGCATTCAACTAGCTTTCTGTCTTTGAGTTTAGAAACTAACTCCCAAACAGAGTTCTTGTAAAGATACTCCATTTCTTCTGTCATAACATTTATCATACCATCTCGCTTATCACTTGCTATAACTTCTTGATAAGTAGTTGGATCTCCTTGACTGATGTTAAGAGCATATTTAACTTTCCCTAGGTCAAATCCAAACTTGTCAGGTTTCTTCTTATTTCAAGTGGGTTTGTTCAGTGTTATACTTCTCTGGACAAGTGAATTGTGGGTTGGAGTTCGATTGGGATGTTTGGCGAATTGAGTGTCTACAATCTTCCCAGTTTCTTGCTCTACCCGATTCCTACCTAGTGAGTGATGTCGATGTTCTTCCTCTTCCCTAGAATCATCAAATTCGAATCCTTACTCAATTATTTTAGCATCATTCTTCTTCTCCTTACTATTCTCGGCTTTCCTTATAGGCATGGTTGTCTCATCTAGGACAACATCTCGGCTAACAACCTTCTTCTTGTTAATGATATCCCAAAGCATGAAACCATTCACTCATTTCTCAAAACCTAAGAATATGCAGTTTACAAACCTAGGTTTGAGCTTAGACCTTTCATTACTTTGGATATGTGCATAAGCAGTACAACCAAACACCCTAAGCATAGAGTAGTCCACTGCTTTTCAGACCACACTTCTTCTGCACTCTTAAAGCCGAGAACTATAGATGGTGACTTGTTAATCAAGTAACTTGCATGATTAACAGTCTTTATCCAAAAACTATCAGGCAATCCTACATGAAATCGTATGTTTCTCTCTCTCTCTTTGATAGTTCTGTTCATTCTCTCAGCAGCTTTGTTTCCTTGAGATTCTTCTTTACTGTGAAGTGCCTTCTAATGCCTTCCTACTTATAGTAATTGGCAAACTCTTTACTTGTATACTCACCTCCATTGTCACTTCTCAAGTACTTGATCTTTTTCCTAGTTTGATTCTCAGTTTCTGTCTTCCATTCCTTTAACTTTTCAAAAACCTCAAATTTCTACTTCATGAAAGAAACCTAAAATTTCAAGAAAATCATTCATAAAAGTCACTTAATACCTAGATCCATCGTTGGATTTAGTTAGGGCACGACCCTAAATGTCTGAGTGAATATAACTGAGTTGCTCATTGTTTTGTTTATCTGCACTCTACTTAAAAGTGATACCTTCCTTTGCTTCCCGAGAACGCAGTATTCACACAAGTCCAGCTTGCAATGTAATAGGCCTTCTAGCAGGTCTTTCTTGTGAAATTCTTGTAAACCTTATGACTTATGTGCCCTAATATGTGATGCTAAAGTTCAGTCTTGTCTTATGTACTTTACTTTGTGGAAACGGGTGCTCCCCTATCTAGTGTAGTCCCAATTAGCTCGTACAATTTATTGTGCTGAAAGTCACCATTCTTAACATCAGTGATCCTCTGGTCATCTTAAGTTTTTTCTTCTTTAGAACTATACCTACAATCGACCTTGTCTAAAGTACTTAAGGATATCAAAATCTTCTTCAATCTAGGGACATATCTGGTGTTTTCCAAAGCCAATATCACTCTATCAAACATCTTGATTTTTACTGCCGAGTCCCCTTATAGAACGTGGTGAATCATTGTCCATTAAAACTTATCTGCTGCTGACCTCTTGTAAGTATCTAACCATTCTCTAACTGCACACATTTGGAGCATGATCCAGTATCCAAAATCCAACTTGTGAAAGCCTTGGAGCATGATGTTATTGAAAGAAGCTCATGTCACTCGCTTCTTCAGTAACTGCCTTACCTGAACATAAGCTTCCTTCCATCTTAGCTTTCTTTTCCTTCCAAATCTTGTAGTTCCTCTTCCAATGATCTGCAAAACTACATTCGAAGCAACCTTCCTTCTTTTCCTTTTTCTTCCTAAATTTTGACCTACATCTATTACTTTTCTTCTCGTCCTTCATCATTTTCCACCCCATCTCTTTTCATTTGGCAGAAAAAGGCCTTGAAAGCTTTCGGTTATATCGTTCAATTTAGTATATGATTAAATGGCTTGAATTATTACATCCTCAAGTTGTAGATATTCATTTCCAAATATTAAAGTTGTTCAAAAGTGCTTGCAAGACAAGGGTAGAAACCCTAGCAAGATAATAGTCATATCATTATCTTTGTAAGTTTCTTCGACCATCAGGATCTTCAATATGACCTTCTTCTTCCAGTTGAAGCTTGAATAGTTCATCCTTGAGAAATAGTATGTTGGACACGGTTATACCGTTATAAATCTTCTCCCACTTGCCCTATGTTTCCTTAGCAGTCATCTTTTCTGTGATGTGGAACCTGACTGCTTCATGAGATAGATCTTGATGAAGCTCTTAATCTTCTTGAGAATCTTGGTCCATGTCTCTTCTCTAATGGATTAGGCTTTTCACCAAGGAGTGCATCATCCAACTCTTACTTTATCAGTATGCTCTTCATCATCCTTTAAAAGTCCAGGAAGTCATTGTGCCATCAAAAGGTTTTAACGTAGGCCCCAGGTCCGCGGACTCATTTCTCTTGCCATTGCAAAACACCTTAAACCAAAGCTTTGATAGCAATTGTTATAATTCTGCCACTCTGTTGGATCTTGCTCTTTTTCACCACGTACCTTCTTTTGTTTTCTTTTTTTCTTTTTTTTTTTTTGTGTAGCTGTTTTTCATTTTTATTAAATTTCTTTCTGCTTATCGTGCCCTACCCCCAACGACTTTTTTGTTTCATGCCCCTAGCCTCCTTAGTTCAACTCATCTTCCTCCATAACCTTCAGTGTCTTCTCCCTTTTATTATTATATCTTTTCGCAGCCGTTAGTTGCAATGACCCTCAACCATTACCTTTTTTTATACTTTTTTCGTAGCCACATTCCTTATCACTATATGCCCTATCCCTTATCTCTTACCATTTCTTCTTTCTATTTGCAGCTTCCATTGCACACTCCACTTGCACAAAATTACTCACCAACCCACTGCTTCAACCCTAGAAAACCCAGGATCCAAAACATGGGGGGAGCAAAACCCACTTGTCATGCATTCCACCACTGCAGGCCTCATCCTTGCCCACCTCTCTCTCTCCACCATTGTAGGCCTCGTTCGTAGCGATCTCGCACATCCACTACTCTAATCCGTACCGGTGTAGCCCGAGATATTTTGCTTATTTTGACCGCAACAACAAAGTCATGTAGGCCTAATTAAAACGTCACTTGGGCTGAAGTATATACAAGAAAAAGAGGAGTATAAAATTTTCAAATTCTTTTATTCCTGAATGAGTCTGCATAGACTAAGGTACCTCATTCGACAATGAAGACTTAGGCGACTCCCACTGTATGCTAATACACTTCGGTACTCAGAAGTTTCGTAATTATTTAAGTGACTTGGATTTTTCAAGTTTCCAACTAAGAAACTTTCCTCACTTGGGAACTTGATAGCACTGTTTGTACCATATTTCACCAATCCCGAAACTATCGAACACCAACCAACTTCATACCTTTAGGGACCCACTGAAGGATTCATGTTGAGGCACTCTTGTCGAAGCATAAGTGTTTCTCTCCAACCAGGAGGTCAATCACAACGTGACATGTGGCAACATCAGAATAAAACTCCAAAAGTCCCACATCGACCGCAGACGAAAGTCAAAAACATCTTTAATAATAAAAGAATACCATTTTTCTACAATTATCCCCTAATGCCATTATTGTACTTAAACTTATCATTAGAACTCACTAATGATGATTATGCTTGAACCTATGTATTGTGTAAACTCTTCACTATTAGGCCTCGTTTGGTGAGTCGTATAAAGGATCGGATATGACTAATAATACGGACCTAGTTGTTTGGTGTCCTCTCGTATTAACTAGTCGTCAGATTAATTTAGTCAGTCTGCTTATTTAGTAAGGTATACACAAGCATAATAAACCCTTCCAAAAGGAGTGGATATTATTCTGGTTCCCTTCCCTTTCTCTCGCACTTCGTTCTCCATGACACCTCATCTCATTGTCGTCATTCTCGCCAACGTCGTTCTCCCTGTCGTCGTTCTTGACAACATTGTCAATGCCTACAGGTGCTACGTCTTCATCTGCTATAAGAACCCCAAGGCTTGGCCATCGCGCATTGAAGTCTATGAATTTGATCCGCTCCTTAAGTTCTTCGCATGTGCTTTCAAAGCTCGCAAGAACGACATCACCGTTAAGATCCTTCTTGCATCGTAATTTGTTGACGTTTTTGATCTCGTTTTCTTAACATTTCTTATTTCCTGGAGCTACTAAGTTTTGGTGTTGAGTTGAGTTGACTCCATTACTCACTTTGTGTTCTTGATTTTTGATAGACGGTGCTAACAGTAGCTTCAAGAACTGTAAGGAGAAGGGGAGTGAGGGTGTTGGGGAGTGTGGCGGAGAGATCTGGGGAAGACAAGATTGAAAAGATGATTTCAATTTTTTTTAATTTTATTTTAAGTTTGATTTAAATAAAGGAAGATTTTCTTCTTTTTTTAATTTGACCCATTTGGTGGTCGTGAATATGTCAAAAAAAATTTCCATCTTTTTCCATTAATCATCAATTTTTATATTAGAAGTAATAATACTTTGACTTCCTTCTATTCGGTATAGTACCAAACATAGTATAAATAATACGGTTGTTAGTCCGATACTGCACCAAACATCTGACAAATTTAGTCAGTACTATCAAATGACTATTTATCCTATCGGACATAAATAGTTAGTAAAATCCGAGCTACCAAACAGGGCCTTAATGTGAACTCATCTACCCTCGTGGACGTAGCCCAACTTAGGATGAACCACGTACATCTTGTGTTTGCCCCCCTATATCTATCTCTTTACATATCTACCTACACTTAGTGACTAAGGCAACC
>JAOTRO020180755.1:0-11356 GCA_028566515.2 Pyracantha coccinea | reverse complement strand
TTGAGGTTTTTTTTTTTTTTTTTTTTTTTTTTTTTTTTTTTTTTTTTTTTAAATTGGACCGTGAGGTTTAAATTTTCTCACATTGACCCCTAAAGTTTTGAAATTGCATCATTTTACATCTTTAGTATATTTCAACGTGTACTACCCATTAAATTGATGAGTATTTTAGGCTATGTGGTGCAAATGTGATCTACATGACAACTCCAGTTATGAATTTTATGCTAACCATGTCTCCAATTGATTAAAGATTGAAATAAATCATTAGACAAAAGACTTCAATTGATACAACGAAACCTCTATAAAGTCATAAAGGTGGGACCAAACAAATTTTATAACTTTAGGGAGGTCATTAGCTAGAGGTGTAGTTAAATAATATTATTTATTGACTTATTTCCTAGATATGATTCTTGGGGCGCCAAGTATTTTATTTCTTACACATGTATTTTCTTTACTTGTACTCCAAGGCATTAATCCTTGATGCCCAATGCCCCTTTGTGTATGTAAAGTGGGTTGAATACCTTTCCTTTTTTCTCCGATCAAATCAGTCATGCCCACTTAAGGTCAATATGAAAAATCAGTGGACTGAAAATATTCGTAATGAGTAAACCCCAACTGTAAGCCAAATTTTTAACCATGTGAATGTGTGTTTTATTAAGATAAGACCAAGAAAAATTATAACTTACACAATGTGGAGTTTATTTCTATATATAATAGAATAACTAGTCCCAAGTTGGGACCAAAAGTTTTTGTGACTTTAATAAGGTTATTCCTTTATATAGAGTATCACTTTAGAGAAGTTTTAATGACAATTTGAAAGAAAATTAAAACTTCGTGACCTATTTTGAAAATCACCCCAAATTGGACGGTGCAAAATGTAGTTATCCCTTTTTTTTATTAGACTAAAATCATAATTTAGAGTTTAAGGTATAGCTAACCCAAAAAAAGTAGGATTGATTTTTAATCTAGGGCTTGGACTTTAGATTTTTGCCAATTGTTACGTGATGAATTTCTTATCAACATTGATCTCATTTATTCGCATTGTTGTATTTTAAAATTTTATGTACCATATATTTAACAATGTAAAAAAACTAAATTGGATCAAAGTTAAAGGTACAATTAGGAATAAATGAAAGATTGCACAAACTTATTATGCATTGTTCCTTACAAGAATTTGCTTATACGTGGCACAAATAAATATACAAGACTTCATAATTCAATTTGCGGAGCTCTGATTCAAACCGTAAGACCATCTCCAATGGTTGGGCTCAAAACCAAATATTTTAGCCTGAAAGCTTTTAGCCCAAAAATAATTTTTCTGCTCTAATGGTTCTTAACCTAAAATTTTAGTTAGGGATTATTAAAGAATAAATTTAGGCTATTTTTTTTCAAAAAAATATGTTAACTATTGTGAATTAATTTTATGACATTTTAATCTAAAAAAATTTAAATTCCGATAAATATTTTCACTCGGTTTGGTGGAGCCCACATAGATTTCTGGGCTAAATTCTGAGGGAAATCTAGCATTAGTTTAGCATTTAACATTTAGCTCAAAATTTTCCCTTGGGTTGGGGTGAATTTGAGGGAAAATTTTGAAGAGTAATTTAATTTTTAGCCTACTGGTCTAAACAATATTCATGGAGACAATTCTGCTGACAACACGCAGGGAGCAGGTTGAGGGGGCGTACGTCTCCCAACTGTGTCGTATCTGGAAATTGATTAGATGATCGATCCAACACAAATTGCGATTGACTGACTGCGCCAATACAGTTTACATTGATGTGACCTGGGGGGAAGTCTGAATTCAACAATTAACACACAAAAGCAGTTTTAAAAACATAAAAAAGAAAAAGACTGGGCGGTTTTACATAGCAGTTCCTCATTAATACGTATACACTTTTTTATAAGGCCTTTATAAAAACCAAATCAACATATGTAATTGTCATCAAATTCTCTGCTTGCTTGCGTCGAGAGAGAGAGAGAGAGAGAGAGAGTGTGTGTGTGGCGTGGACTAACTTTGCGAACTTATAGTTGATAACAAAGAAAAATGTCTGGAGGGAAATTAACAGAAGCAGAAAACAGAAAGATATAGGGTTTGGTGTTTAATAATGTCAGCTGGCGGCAATAACCTAATGTCCAAGGGTCACAGGCTCCTAACTGCAGTTAACACATTACAGTCTCTCTCTCTCTTTTGGAGAGAGAGAGAGAGAGAGAGAGAGAGTGAGTGAGGTGGAGGTGAAGTGAACAGATGGTTCATTTCAATGATCCATAAGTTAACATGCGTCAATCTCTCCGAATCTTTTTTCTTTGGTTGAAATCTCAGAATCTGAGATGTAGGCAAAAGGCAAAAGGAATATATAAGAGGGATGAGGGACTTTGAAACAAAGATTAGACGTATCATATGATGGCGTAGGATGCATACATGATGTATCATCTCTCTCTCCCTCTCTCTCTCTCTCTCTCTCTCTCTCTCTCCAAACTGCTTTAATGAAAAGTCCCATGCCAATCGGCAATCACTGAGGTTTAGAGAGAGAGAGAGATTGAGCAGTGTCAGTGCCTGGCTTCATGGGTCATGGGTGATAGTTGGCACGTGGGAGTCAGTGAGTCAGTGAGTCAGTGCCCCTTCTAGCTAACAATTACAAAAAATACAAACAACTACCTGCCATCTAGCTACTTCCAACAAACAAAATCACAGCCTCTCTGCCTGCTACTACTTGTCACTGTTGCTGTAATACTATTGCTGCAATTCATTACGTGTTAAGAGAGAGAGAAAGAGAGATGATGGAGGGCATGATAGGGTGGGAAATGATACATGGGTTTGTGATACGTGTAGAGTAGTGGAAGGTAAGGCCATGGACACCGTTTGTAATGGATGGTATGGGTCTAAGCCGTTTTCTGGTAAAAACATAAAAGCTTCTCGAGTCTCTCTTTTTGTGTGGCTGTGTGTTGCGCACAGCTGCCTGCTGGGTACTGGGATGGATTGAAAGGTCAGTTCTCATATGTCATGTCCCCCATCACATGCACCACTCTCACTCGACTTGTCAAATCATCATATATATATATATATGTGGAATCATTAAACTTCGCGTTTACCGGCCCTTACCCAAAACCACCTATAGTTTTAATAACCTGGTTATATTTTCATATACAAAATTATTATTTGTACATCCATGCATAGCAGCATATGCAAACCTGTACGTATATGTATACATACAGTATGTAAACTATACGTATCAGTGTAAATATGTAAACTACACGTAGCACTTGTATCTTTTTTTTCTAAGCACTTTTATCTTTTAGTGTTCAATTAAAGTGTGATGGAAGATCAGGTGGGACCAGCCAACACGAAACAAAAATCACATCTCTTTGTTTGGGACAATATAAAGGGATCCTCGGATCCCTTCCTCCTAATCCATCAAATTAAAAGATCCGTATTATTGAAATTTGATCCAACGGCTACAAATAGAGACTCACTTTAAAAGTTATAATAACTTCAACCGTTTGATTAAATTTCAATGATGCGGATCCCTTGATTTGGTTGATTAGGAGAGGATCCGTTTCCATATATATTGAGGGCAAAAACACTCTTATTTCCACTTAAGAGTGCACATTGGGCCTTAGTTTCAAATGATAACAGTACAACAAAACCAAACCAAGGTTTATGATCCAAGGAATAACGGCTTTCTTCAATGAGTCTATATGTACACGTTTAATGGCGAAGCCACAATAGCGTAAAAAGACAACCAAGGTTTATGCTCAAAGGAATAACAGCGTCCTTCAATGCGTCTATATTTACGCGTCTAGTGGCGAAGCCACAACAGTGCAAGGAGGTGCGGCTATGCTTTCCGTCATTGGAAATGTTATAATATTTTTTAACTGAATTGAATTGTATTGCTTTGTGTTTTGTGTAAATTAAATGAAAGAAATTGAGGTTGCTATCTGTGCTTGAGGAAGAAGAAGATGGAGTTCGTAGCTCATATTCCATTCATTCACGAACTCTTAGCATCCACACTAAGATCCGAAACAAAAGGGAAGGTATAACATGAACATTGGAGCTACATACACTCTACACGAGGTCAAGCATCCTCACGTGCACATCACACTTTCACTTAAACACAACTAATATGACAACTGACAATTTATTTAAGTTTTAATTATTTTTATAATAAATATTAAAACTGAATATTTATTTGTAATTATGAAGTTTACGTAAATATAGATACTAAAGATCTATGTTTATGAAATGTCATAATTACATTCCATTACGTTCGTCGTGCAAAAATTTTTAGCGACGACAATTTCATCGCACAAAGGGCGCAAAAAACACGAATAACCTTACCGCCATATTTCGAATTTATATGGTTTGCGCAACGAAACATTCGTAGCGTTAGGTGATAAAACCTTGTGCGACAAAGGCTTCATCACGCAAAGGTCGTTTAATTTTTAGGTTAGAGCATTCAGTGCATGTGAATCAGAGGAATCAAAACTGTATTTACTGTAGATGTTTGCGCGACAAGGGCTTCGTTGCGCAAAGTCTCTAACCTTCCTATAAATATGCGCTTCTACTCTCGTTCTTCTTCAGAATGCATTTTGGAAACGCTTTACAATTTTACAGATTATAATCAATTTGTTCTTTTGATTGGTTGTGCGATGGCCGATGGTGGTGCGCATTCATCAAAGACAATGGATGGTGAAGGTTCCGAAAAAGGTTTGCGTTGTAAATTTTGCATTTTCTATAAAGTTTGTATTCAGCTTTAGTATAAATTGTGTTGTATGTAGTTTAAATTGTGTTGTATGTAGTTTATAATTGTTGTGAGTTTATAAATTGTGTTGTATTTAGCTTCAGTATAAATTGTGTTGCATTTTGTATAAAGTTTGTATTTAACTAATTTAATTTCCATTCATTTAAATTGTGTTGTATGTAGTTTATAATTGTTTTGAGTTTATGTATTTGTATGCAAACATTTTTGTATGGATGTACAAAAAAATGGTTTGCAATGTTCATATGAGCTTAGTTTCTCGTTTGAGAATTAGTTCGCTTTTGTGAATGGATGCGAAAGCATGACTGTGGTCTAATTAATTCTCTAATTGTCTCAAAATTTTGAACAGCTTGAGAATGCATTGTTACATGTTGTAATTTGCGGTTCATGCATTAGAGTTTGAATGTGGGAAATTTGGTAGCATCTCTTTGCATTCTTCAAGTGCATCGTAGTTTTTTTGTGTCTACGTCGTGCACTTGAAGAATTACAGGGAGATGCTGCCGAAGTCTTCCCACGATCGAACTTTAATGTGTTGCAACCGTAAATGACACCATGTAACTGTGCATTCTCAAATGAGATATGACCCATACAGGAGGCATAAGGTGACATGTCATAATTAAAGTTGTTTTTTTTATGTATACAGGTGATATGGACAAACAGTGTATATATAATCCTAACAGATGTGCTGATGATTATTTGGATGGAATAAATTAGTTCATTGATTTTTCAATTGCGAACAACCGGGGTTCAACTCAAATTCGGTGTCCTTATATAAAGTGTAACAACTCAATGATTGAATATTTTGAAACTATTCGATACCATTTAGTCATAAATGGGATGATGGAGACTTATACTACGTCGAATCTTCATGGAGAACAAATACAACATGTTTCATCCTCACACAGTACCTGAGCAGTGGAGACAGTTGAATCTGTTGTGGACCCAAATAAACAAATTATGGACATTATCAATGATGCTTTTTCAAACACTAGTTCAAATATGAACAAGGAAGTAGAAGATGACGTCCCTCCCACCATGGACAGTGAAGCATTTGAAAAATATGAGGTTGTGAAGGATTTTCGATGCTCACGACCATTGTTAAGTTGATGCATGGCAAAATAAAGTTTTGTATGTTGAAACAGTGCTTTGATTACTTTTTGGGGGTTTTTTCAAGAGGATGCTTCCAAAGTACAATTGCCTGCCTAAAGATCATAAAAGTGCAAAGAAGGTGCTAAGTGGTCTTGGATTGGGATTTGAAAAACGCGTGTAAAAATAATTACATTTTATTCTACGAAGAGAATAAAGTGTTGGATAAATTCCCTGTATGTAATGAGTCGCGATTTAAAATGACCACTCAGAATAGAACAACAAAGATTCCATAAAAAGTAATGCGTTATCTCCCATTAAAGCCCAGGTTGTAGCGACCATATGTTGAAGCACACTGCAAGCGACATGGGGTGGCATAAGAACGGACGAGTGGATGATGATGTTATGAGACATCCTGCAGACGGAGAAGCCTGAAAAGAGTTTGATCGGCTGCACCCCGATTTTGTACATGACCTCGGAACGTTAGATTGGGACTTGCGACATACGGGTTTAATCCATTCAGGGTTCTAAACCAAAATCACAGCACTTGGCTAATCTTCGCAATTCCGTATAATTTGTTGCCTTGGAAGTGCATGAAAAAAAAATGATGATGACATTGTTGATAACAGAAGATCAGAGCACGTCTATTGATGTTTATTTACAACCGTTGGTTGATGAACTAAAAGAATTATGGAAAAACGGTGTTCCCACTTACGATAAATCTACCAAAAAGATGTTCACTTTGAGAGCATTAGTGATGTGGACTATAAACGATTTTCCTGCGTACTCTATGATGTCTAGGTGGGGCACTAAAGGTTATTACGCATGCAGAGAACACAACATCTAGTTGGCACGGGGGAAAAGTTTGTTACCTAAGGCATTATAAATGGTTGTCGTGGGATCACGAGTGGCGTCAGAATGAGACGGTCATCTTCAACGGCACAGAGCTTCGGCCAAGACCCAGATAATGGTCTGGAGATGAAATTTTGGCTCAGGTGATTCGTTTGGATTTTGCTATGTTGGGAAAATCCGTAAATAAGACAAGATTAGACATACATTGAACTTGACACACAAGACGAGTTTGTTCGAGCTCTCGTACTGGTCCAAATTAAAATTAAGGCACAACATCGATGTAATGCATAATAAGAAAATTGTGTTTGATACACTGGTCGAAACTATATTATACATCCAGAGAAAAAAAATGACATAATAAAAGTTCGGATTGATCTGGAAAAAAAAAGCCATTAGGCCAAGTTTATGGATGACGAGAGATGGAGACATAGCTAGAAAGAAGCTTGCATCATTTTCAGTGAAACGGGATAAGATGAAAGAGTTTTTGGAGTTCTATCTTCTGTACAGTTTCCGGATGGGTATGCTTCAAACATCGGCTGTTGCGCAAACGTGGAAGGAGGCAAATTTTCAAACCTTAAGAGTCATGATTGTCATGTGATACTTCAACGCCTTCTCCTAGTGGGAATTCAACACCTTTTGCCTTAATATGTGGTGAAGCCAATTATGTTGTTGGCGAGATATATTTCTCAATTCACTATAAAATCTTTGCGTAAATGCTATGTTAAACAGTTGTGCAACGATATTATTGAAGTGATATGCAAGTTTGAACAAATATTTCCTCCAGCTTTCTTCACAAGCATGATCCATGTCATGATTCACCTGCTGGATGAGGCACTTCTAGCTGGACCCGTCAGCTATCGATGGATGTATCAGATAGAAAGGTATTTAATTGCCATAATTCCTTTAGTTCGTGATGTATGTATGATTTGATGAATTTTACACATTATTGAAAGGTATTTAATTGCCATAATTCCTTTAGTTCGTGATGTATGTATGATTTGATGAATTTTACACATTATTTTGTTTATTGAGTCAGACTACTGGGTGAATTAAAAAAGAGTGTACAGATCAGGGTAAAGCCCGAAGGATCAATCGTGAAGGCATAGGTCGCATTTGAGTCGCTTACATTTTGTGCAATGTACATACAAGATGTTGAGACTACGTTCAATCAACAGCAGTGCAATAATGATGGTGGTGTGAGAAGTGAAAAACTTTATGTTTTTACCCAAATTGCACGACCCTTTGGCGAACCAATCAAAAAGGAGTCGTTTAACAAAATGGACATGGCGGTAGCACATTGGTTTGTACTTAACAATTGTGACGAGACAATTACCTACCTAGATGAGCATGAAGAGTAGATGTAGCGGGAACATCCTGCACATTTATATGCCAAGAAGCACAATGAATTGTTTCCTCGTTGGTTTCGTGAAAATGTAAGTTGTTTGTGTTTTGGATTATTTGCATAATTTTAAATGGTAAACTAACATGTTAACTTTTTATCATTAATTTAGGTGAAGAAAATAAAGGACGTGAATTCACCCACTTACGCTGAAGAATTGTACAACTTGGTTATTGGGCCCCTAAGCGTAGAACTCTGGTTGTCATGCAAATGGCATCAAGTTTTTGGCAGCTCATTGCGATGACAAGCTGTGTACAAAAAATAGTGGGGTACATGTCTTGGGTGCAGGCAACATTGCAAACATTGATTTCTATGGAAAACTGACAAGTGTTGTGCAATTGCTTTACAAAGACCGCTTTCAAGTTATCCTGTTTAAGTGTCGCTGGTTTGATACAAACCCACGTAGGGTTAGAGGTGTTAAGCGAGATCTTGGTTCGTTATCGGTAAACACTAACAGATGTTGGTATACCGACAACCCCTACATTTTAGCAACGATGGCCAAACAAATTTTCTATATAGGAGGGGATGGAAAGTAATTTAGAAGATTGAGCACAGATGGTTGTATGATATTCCGAACCGAGATCCTGCTGACGATGACGATTATAGTGACGTTGCTGACCACCAATTGAAGACTTCAACAGAACTTGGTGCAGAAACATTACGGGATATGACTATTGTACAATAACCGTATCAAGTAGCTGGAGTTTCAGAAATCAAAATACCGATCGACTCCATTATGATTGACCTCAGGGATTTACCATGATACAATGCACCTGAGCACGCGAACAACGATGTTGAAGTGCCTACAGACAATGAGGAATGGGAGTCTGAATCTGATGATAGTGATGATATTTATTCTAGTTCAGACGAGGATTAATGAAAAGTTATGATGTAAATGTACTGATATTTATTGAATGGTATTTATTTTTATACAAAAAAAAAGTTTCCTTTAACAAAAAATTATTTATTTATTTATTTAACCAAAAATATAAATTAATTGCAAAAATATGTGTGACAACGTTTTGGAAATGTTTGTCGCGTAAATATTTAAAAATTCTTAAAATAAAAAAAAAAACTGATCGTGCGACGAAAATTAGAACAACATTGTCGCGCAAACAAGTACAAATCTGATTTTTTTTTTTTTTTTTTTTTTGTGTTTGGATTTCGGCACCTTAACTTATCTCTGTCTCTCTATCATTCTCTGCATGCGAAGCTCAAACTTAACTATGTCTCTCGATTATGTCCGAACTTACTCTCCTCTCTCTCGATTCTCTCCAACTTTCATCATTCTTCTCTCATCACTCACCATCTCAGTCTCTCCATCTCCCTCTCTCACCCTCTCTCTATTTCTTTGTCTTTCTGTCATTCTCCCTCTCTCAGCCGCAGCACTCCGACTCCACACCATCTCACCGTCGCTGCAACAAGACTAGGTTAGTACCCAATATCCCTTAATTCACTCTCCCTTAACTCAATTATTTATTAGTCCAATTTTTCATTTTTTTTGTTGAATTGTTTTAATTAGAACATTTAGGGATTTTGGGTTTGAATTGGGAATCTTGGGTTAGTGCTTTGTGGTTCGAATTTGGTATCTAGGGTTAGGGTTTTCGAACTGAGAATATTGGGTTATGGTTTTCGAATTGAGAATATTGTGTTATGGTTTTCGAATTGAGAATATTGGGTGGTGGTTTTCGATTGCTTATTGTTTCTTCTAATATCTAGCCACCTTCACACACACATACACAAACACATTCTTTTTTTGTTTTTCAATTGCTTATACTGCAAAGTGTTTTTACTGCTTAAAGACATTTTCTTTATATTTCATGTTGTTGTTTCTATTTGCATATCATAGACCATCTTCTAGTTATCTAAATAAATGGAAGCAGCATGTCCAGAGCACCCGTGTTTACTTTGGTTCTCTGGATGGATATATTTTTTGTTACTTTGGTTTACTTTGTATATATTTTCTATTAGTTCTAGTATGGTAGTTCTTTGCTTGGATATATTTTGGTTTACTTGTTCTATGCTTGATTTCCAATTCAGATAGATTGGTATTGTTTTGTTATTTTCTCGATTTTCTACATGCATACTACTTATGTTGAGGACCTAATTTATCGACGATGAAGTAAGACTAAGCTCATGAGCTTATTCCAAGTTGATAGGATCCCCTTTTTTACACCCCCATGCGTATGAATTTATCACAAATGCAATTTGTCCAGTTAGTATATCTTCTTTCACATTGTCACAACCCGTCCCGAGATGAGGATGTGAATTTACCATTTTGCCCTTGTATGTTGGTGTATGTACTAAGGTTTGAGAAAGTAATAATTCTAGGGTTTAATTTAAGGCTAACCCTAGTTAGTTTGGAACTACTAGGTGTAGTTGGGTTAAGTATTGTGAGTTGGATGTGTGAGGACCACACATCACTCATACCTCTCTCTCTCTCTTCCCGTTCACTCTCTATTTCTCGGACACTCACTCTCTCTTCCTCCCCTTGTACGGACAAGCTTGAAATCAACCAAGACTCCAAGGATCGAAGGTTCTGAGAAAGCCATTGTGTTCGTGAGGTTCCTACGAACACACCCATACCCATTTCCAGGTAAGAGACCCTCATTTTCACGTCGGTTATCGACGGTCCGAAATGCTATTGTTCATGCAAACTTTATTGGTTGGTTTTTAATGAATTTAAAGCTTATAGGAAGCTTTAGAACGATCCTACGAAGCTCAGAGAAGAAGAATCAAGTGATTTGGACGTCGGAATCTCGAGAAATCTCAGTTTACAGTTTTGGCCGGAGTTCGAGGTAAGCATCGTCATGATTTTGTGAATTTTAAGGGTTAAAAGTTATGTAACGTGATTCTAGAGGTTGCTAGGATCATTTTGGCTTTTGAATCGAAGAAAATGGGTCAAAAATGAGCTAGAACAAGAAGTTGGAAAAATTCGGGATTTTTCCGACGCCGGTGACGGTCGCCAGAGATCTGAGGAAGAAGAAGGAGAATATTCCGTCAGTTGACAGAATATTCTCATGGCGTTAAGGTTAACTTTAACGGAAAGGGTTAAAACTGACAGAATATTACAGGAATATTCCTGACGGCGTCAGTTGACACCGTCAGTGTGCCTGGCACGTAGCCGCGCGTGGGGGCGCGTAGATCCGTGCCTATGGCAGCGCGTGAGGGTGCGTGAGGCCTCTAAAAATTATTTTAAAAATATGGGGATGTTTCTGAGGTTGTGTAGATCACGTTGGTATATTCAAACACCCCATTTGAG
>JAOTRO020180730.1:0-10169 GCA_028566515.2 Pyracantha coccinea | reverse complement strand
TGCCTTTGTTACCGCCACCAAAGAATTTACAATGACAAATTCAAATCTTTAAGAAGATAGTTGTTTACTAATAAGTATGAGCACACAAGATATAATTCGTAATCCTTTTACATGTTGTTTATCAGGAGAGAGACTTATCTGCAGCTGGAGTACACACCCCTTTGTGCTTCTCTCAGTCGACACAAGGGGTATATATCCGTGACAGGCTGTTGTAGACACCGCCAAGCTAGTTCATTTCTTCGTTACACAAGAAGCCGGAATGCACATTACGGTTTCGTTTATATTCATCATCGCACCACCATTGATATATTCATATATTCACCGCAGAAACTGGGGGCACGGTAACAAGTTGCTTGTTGGAGAAGAATTCATAACCGTCCTCCACGACCTACACAACATTAAAGCATTTGTTTGACGAGTCTACAAAACGAGTGAGCTAATATGGTATAATGAATGGTTCGATTTTAATTATACCGAGGTCTTTTGTGATATAATCCAAAATCCGACAGCCGGTGTAACAAATATTAATATTCCCATATACCTGCACATGCACTTGCACAAATGCAAACAGAACTACAACAATAGGGTAGAAAACATGATGCAGAAACAAAGCTAGTTTGCGCAAATAATCCACTGACCTGGTTCAAGACTGGAGCACTGGTACTGCGGTCATTACATTTTTGTCCACATCATGAACTTGGCTTTTTTCTCAGCTGGCTTAAGAATCTGGAAAGAGCGCATTAAGTTCTCATCTACAGTCATCATCGCAGCAACATTGTCGAACACACCACGGTAGTTGGGAGCTGAATAAACTGTAACTAGTTGCCCGTCCACGAAGAACTGAAAACCATCTTCCACAGCCTACAAAGAAGAAGAAGTTTAAGTTCCAAACTAAGTTAGCTTGAGTAAAGCCAAGGGGGAAGAAGGATAGCCAAGAACCTGATGGGCACGACAAACAAGGTCCAAATCATGTTTCGTTAAGAATTCTGCCACCTTATCAGGGCCAAATGTATATGAGTCTCCTCTGCCATTCACTCTCCATCCCTTAACATCTCCAGGATCTGACCAGAGCAAATCACAAAGCAATCCATTGTAAGGAACAGCAGTTGGGCGAGGTAAGTTTCTGATCTGATCCAAGTTTGTCAAATCAGGGGAAAGACCACCATGCACACAAAATATCTTGTCGTCTATAACAGCCGCGACAGGAAGGCAGTTAAAGGCGTCGATGAAGGATATCCAAACTCTCACATTAAATCGTCGCTTACACTCATCGTAAAATCCATATCTACGATTTATAGATGCACATTCGTGATTTCCTCTGAGAAGGAAGAAGTTTTCGGGATATTTGATCTTGTAGGCAAGCAAGAGGCACATTGTTTCTAAACCCTGTTTGCCATAATCCACATAGCCCCCCAAGAATAGATAATTGGCACTAGGAGGCAAACCCCCATATTCAAAGAGCCTCAACAGATCAGGATATTGCCCATTAATATTGCCTGAAAATGAAAGGCAAGTAAAATCATGTTCAGGAAACTTTCCCGAGGTGGGATCCATACTGTCAGCACTTACAGCCAAGGGAAAAAGATGTTAGAAGCCAATCTAGCAGTACCATTTTGTGAGCGTAAAAACGAAAACTGAAAACTGATACATATGCTTGATGTGTTACAGCATACCGCAAATAGTGATGGGGGCTGGAAGCTCGAGCAAATTGGGCTGTCTAAGGAAGATTTCTCGGGACCAAATGCAGAGCTGCCTTACCTCAGACTCGGAGAGCCAAACACGGTTGCGTGGCCTTGATCGGACCTCCAGAAGCCGACTGATTATGTCATCCAGTATGATAGTGTCCATCGCTCCACCCCATTCCAAAGTGGATGCAGCGCAGTTTGGATCGTATTCCAATTGCTGACCTCTCTCCTGCCCAAATAACCACGATGAAATCATTCTTTAGCACACTAATTCACTTACTTGGCTTAACTTGGCTTTTCTATAATTATATATACAGCTCAAGCACTAGCTAATTAGTAACTTGAAACGGAGCTAACTACTCGTTTAGTCTCACTCCGTTATTTGATGTCCTGATCTATGATGTTCATTTTTTAAGTCCATATTCAAAGATCACATTTGTGTATATAAATATATATGTACACACACACACACACACACACATATATATATATATATATATATATAATAAAGCACATTATATTGGTGGACTTGAGCGTACCTTTGCAGCAGGGCTCAACATTGGCAAGCAAGGACTTTCACCATGGCTGACACTTGGCTCAACAATTGCAGCCGGCCTCATCTGATCCACGCCATCAGCGGCAGCTTGGGGAGCGTTCCGATTGCTATTGATGGTCTCATGCACGGTGTCTATGTTCACGGTGATGCGTTTCGCGGAGTACCTCTTCACGCTTGAGCGAATCCCACCACTCATGATAGTGTCTAGTTAAGATTTTAAACGACCGAAACCAACCCCATCGTCAGAAACTCAAGTAAAATTACTAGCCAAAGAAAGAAAAAACAAAAATTAATCACATAATATTTTGAATTCAATACAAATCACCACGTTACCACTTTGGATCACTAGTACTGATGCTCCAGTTCTTCAAATAGACGAAGAAGACAGAAAACTCACGAGTTAAAAAAATTTTAAAGAAAAAATATCAGAGGATATAAAACAAATAAAAACAATTAGGAAAAAGTTGACAACCCCTAATTCGTAAGAAGCTGTATACATGCATGAATGAAAAGAAAACTCACCAACTATCATCAGATCAATAACAAGTTTACCAGATAACAAGAGAGCGAGAAAAAGGAGGGAGAGAGACTGCTACTGGACGGAGAGATAGACTTTGCCGGCCGTAGAATGATGACCACATTTTATTGAGCGCGTTTTCTAACTGCGATATGAACTAGAAATTTGTAGTGAAGGCTGCCAAAACATACAGAAATTATTTTTTATTAGTAGAGGGAGATAGGTAACAACAGTACAGGAGAATATATCCGTGAGAAGTAAGTGTTTCCGCTCTATCGGGCATTTTGTAGACATCACCAAGCTAGTTCTTTTCTCTGTTACCTTACAAAGCCGGAAATTCGGCAGCTCAAGTTCTCATCATTGCACTACCATGTCATCCCAACCGTACCATTCATTCTTTGCCCTTCCATGGATATCTATGCAAAGGAGGTGAGCATAACAAACCACAAAGCATACAAGCCAGAATCAGAAACATCAGTTCCGATCAAAGTTTTTCAAATCGGAGGTGTTATCATCCATAATCGCCACCTGCACTCATCATAAAGTAGTTGTCTGGACTTAAAAAGGCTTATTTTTTCCAAGAGTCTCTTGAAACTTGACCAATCTCACCTTGTCCCCTAAAACTCACATTTCGTTACTTAACAGCCTGATCTCGATATTCGCTACACTTTGGCGCGATCTGTTTATTCCGTTAAATTTGCTGACGTGGCTGCTTATGCGGCGTTCATGTGGCATTAATAGAAAATGATATCGGTCAATTCACCCTTTATTTATCTATTGGTAACAAATTTAAAAGGGAAAAATGTAAAAGCCAAAATTCTCCTCTTCCCCTGCCTTCCACATTCCCCTCAACAGAAAACCACTCAAAATCAAATGAACCCAAAACTTCATCAAAATTCATAATTCGACCGTAAATATTGAACATTAAGAAGAAGGCGGCAATGATTGTCCATCAAAATTCAACAGAAATTTCACCTTGTTGATTAAGAACAATCAGAAGATGAACTATACTATCGTGCTTGGTAAAATAACGAATGGAATGCAGAATCAGTATCCTCACTCTTAAACTTACTTGTCCTGACTAAAAGCTGCCTTAAAAGCTGCCTTTTTCTTCATAAACACTTCCGTAATCCCGCTTGAGTTAATATTCTTTTTGACATTAATCGCCGATTTTTTCTTCTCACCCTTGACTGATGCCCTCGAAACCTGCATGCTTAATTTCGGATTCTTGAGTGCGAGGGCCTCAAATTGAGCAGAAAAAACTACGTCACTCATGTTTATGGCAACATAGTCCAGCACATTGTCCTTCAGTGCTTGGTAGGACCAAGCATCCGCAACCTCCAGAGCATCGAGAGCATTGGCTGAACTCAGGGAGTTGAGCATATGACGCGCACAAAATCTGCCCAAGTATGGTATTCCGTACTTAGCCGCTGCAGCAGACAAGGAGAACACATGCTTGTTCATTTGATCTTCAGGCAGGTCCGCATTATAGAGGAAATCCACGAGAGACTTGAGCTCTTCGTGATTCAACTCAGGCAGTGTTATGTTGTCCACCTGGTTTGTTGGAGCTTTGGAGCATCCCTCCGTGTTTGGATTGTTCAAGATTTTCGATCTTGCTGCCTACAGTCAGAACTCAGACTAACAATGATTAATTGACCTAGTACAAGTTACGGATCATAGTCCAGACTCAAAAGTTAAACACACTTGGTAAGTACTAGTAGAAGATACATGATCGGATACATATTCCGAGCCTCTACATTTAGAAGATGTGCAATCAATACTCATCCAATGCAATTCATTGTCGATCTTGTGAAATACACAAAAACCGCACAACTTGTAAATGCAGAGGATCGGGATTCGATACTGAGAGTGAGATGCAGGGTGTATACCAATAAGAGTTTATGTGCAAGTATAGGAGGCCCACTGTCACCGGGATGAAGTAGTATGTCAGTGGGAGTATGATCTCTGTATGCAGGAGCAAATCCATTTACGTATTCAAGCATTTCATTGAGTTCTTCCGAATCTAATGTTTCAAATTTCCTTTTTTGGAGTAAACCTTCTGATGTTTGTTTATCATTACTCGCCTCCCTGAGATCCTGAGGAGCAAAGGAAATTAAAAGGATATCACAAAATGATAAAATGAGAAGCCAATCAAAGAGGTCCAGACATCGATCGTCATAAATTATTTTTTACGACTCGGAGAAGTGATTTCAACACGTTTATCTTGTTCATATTCTTATTTATTTCTCGTTTTTGAATGAGTCAAAGGAGATTCAAGAAACAAAAACAAATATGGATGTACAAAGGGGAAACAAGTGTGTTGCTATCATTTTCCTTTCTTAATCTTGTGAACACAATATGGAAAGTGATTAGGAAGTTAGAGAATGAAGTTAGTTTAGAAAGTAAGAAATGAACCAAATGGTGGGTGGGATTTGATGGTATTGTGTGCGTGAAATTGAACTTTTTTACAAATATTAAAAAAGAACAATGCTTTGGCTTCACAAAACTGTGATGGAATTCTCAAAATACTTCGTGGCCAATTTGGAAAATTTCGCATTTATGATCGGAAACGTTCATATTATAATTCATTCTGTAAAGATCATCAATCAATTAAAACTATTATCGTTTAGTCAACTAACTGTAACATATAGATAAACTGTTCGTAATGTTTTTACCAATTCCAACCATCATATTTATACCAATCTGTCCAGATGATCTCACATTTTATTGATTTTTTTTTAGTAAAAGTCTTGACGTAGTCTCTATAATATGTAATGTTTCAATTATAAGTACAAAGTTCCGTTCGAGGAACCAAGTATTATTGTATAAAAAAGGAACCATAAAGGCCTCCTGAGTTTTTAATAGAAGTGAAACGAATGTAAACAGATAAATCAGTTAACATTGACAAGCATTTATATTTTGTGGTTTACTGGACTTGCGTACCTTTGCAGCAGAGGTCAACATTGGCAAGCAAGGAACTTTACCGTCGCCAAGGCTCATCCCCGGAAACGAAGATCCATCTTGCGGTTTCTTATCAGCACTATCAGCATCTCGGGGCTCACTCAAACTGCTACTTTTTGTCTCAGGCACGGTGGCTCCGCCCAAATTGAGGCGTTTCACGGTGTACCTCTTGACGTTTGATCGAAGCCGACCAGTCAGTGTCAGGCACTGAAACCAACAAGGTAATCAACGTTTGGATTAACCACTAATCAGTAGTTAATTAAAAGCAGTTTAATCCGATAAATGTAACAAATATGCATAAACTTACCTCTTCAAGTAATTAAACGCAGAGGATGAGAGGTGAAGAGAAAGTGAGAGAGAGACTATTGGACTGAGGTAATGTCAAGAGTGGGTGCGGCAACGACCAACGACTCGCCCGCTGATCAATGAGTCAATGACTAATCAATTTTAAAATGTTTTTGTTACGATTAGATGAAACATAAGCGCGTTGTCGTGCCATGCCAATAGATGATGCTCGTGTAAAAGTCTCACTTCTTAATTTCTGCGTGTTAACCTTTCGCAGGCCATGCTAATGTTAATTGATGATGCTTGTGTATGGTCTCACTTCCTCAATTTAGATTCGTTTTTTCCATAAGAAGACAAGCCTGCGGGAGACAAACATTATTTCATGTTAATCTTTTCTGTATCGTTCCAATTATATAGGATGTCTCCAAGAGGACAAGCTGTGAAGCAACACAATATAAAGAGTTCAAAGCCTCTGCCGATGTGGGACTCGCGCTTTCTTAATTAATCATTGCTTTTAGCATCGGGGAGTTCCATGGAATTGCTGGATCTGGGAAACTTGGTTTTTTCTTGGAGACAATGGAAGGGAAAGTGATCTGTTACTGCTGAAGCAACTAAGATCCCACAAATTCATGCAGCACCCCTTCAGCCTTGTGACCTTTATTATGTGTAAAACTATACCATAACCCTTCGAGGTCAAAATCTTGAATCTGCTGCTATTCATGAACGTCCAAATTAAATGAGTAGCTTGCTATACAGGGGAGAAAGGAAAGTCAATAAACCAAGAGTTCGGTTACCTTATCCTGGCCAAAGGGGTATGAGATTTTCATGTCATCTAACATACATTTGTAGCCAATTCGTATATTTCTTTATTACCTCTTCAGAAACTAGATAAGTGAGAACAAATTAGGTCACAAATGACAATAATATATAAGGGTTCTGAGACAAACAAATTTCTTCAATTTCCAGCCGTTGGATCAATGAATTGAAGAATATCAATGAATAAAAATAAAAAGAGTGTGTATGAGGTAAAAATAGGAATGTAAATAGCATTACCCTATGAATATATAAGCTTCAGCCCTGTAGGGATTTCTATGAAGAATGAAATGAAAAGCTGCCTCTTCCCTTTTTAACTCCCTTCACAGTTTCAATTTATTTTACATTTTCACTCCTTTGAACTGATCGGAACATTGAAGTAGCCCAACATCTTCAAGCCATTGACAAATATGTTGCGGCATGGCAATTTCTCATGGACCACTGACTCCCTTTAAGAAGCTTTGGCTTCCACACCAGTTCTTGCACTTTTCGATTTCAATAAGCAATTTGTGATCAAAACTTGTGCTTTCGAAGTTGGCATAGGCATTTCTTGAAGCCAAGAACGTCATCCAATCGCTTACTTTAGTAAGGCATTGTCAGGGAGTAATCTTGTCTTGTCCACTTACAACAATGAGATGTACTCCACGTAACAAAAGTGGCTTGTTAAACTATCAGGATATAATTACAGGGGATTATGGACTTGGTTCTCAAACTGGTGCTCCAGATGCCCTTTCTCGCCAGTGCAATATGCTTCCTCGAATGGGAATTTCATCGACAGTCTTCCCATCTACGTGTGTTCAAAAATAAAGATCACACAAATTTGTTTCTCGTAACTGTATTCAAGAAGACATTGAAAAAGTAGCAAAAAAATATTTGGACCATTTCTCGATTTATGCGTGTCATCCTTGTTCCAATTTTATCAGATGTCCTGAAGAGACAAACTTTATTGTGAGACACTAGTACATAAAGAGTTTATCAATTGCACTCTTGGCGGTTCCTTCTGATCCTAGAAAACGTCCGAAAGAACCTGCCGTTGTGGGACAGGCCCTTCTTTTTCTATTTTCCATTCTCTAATTCGACGCAATGTTTTGCGCTATGGGGCTTTCCTTCTGCATTCAATTATAAGCCAAATGCAATGACTAAAAGATAGAGAAGTTTTCATTCGAACATAAGAAGGTTTCTTAATTAATCATTCATTCATCAAATCCCCATCCTTAAATACAGGTCTAGTCCCTATATCAAACCAACCCCTTGTCACTTACAGGAAAATGATAAATATACATCATTTTTAGCTTCTCATGCACCTTTGTTTAATCTTGCCTGATGCCCTTGTTTAATCTTGCCTGATGCCCGTTATTTCCGTTTAATTTATTCAATTTGGTGGTCAGAAATTGAAAGGAGAGTGAGATGGAAACCTAACTTCATTAATTGTGGGTTTTGGGATGAACCTGCCGTCTAAAATAGCTGCCACAGGAATGCAGTTAAAACAGTCGTTGAAGAGTTCCCACAGCATGTCATCACGTTCGCTTCTGAAACTTATTGCATATCTCTTATTTGTAGCACATTCATCATCTCCCCTAAGAAGAAAAACGTTGTTCGGATACTTAACCTTATAAGCAAGCAAGAGACATATACTCCCATTCGCAAAATCCATAAAGTCACCCAAGAACACGTAAGCTAAATAATTGGCACTGCCAGGAAACCCTCCATTAGCTTTCGTGATGGTAAACTCCCAGGCTTCAACCTGCGTTGATAATTCTGTAGTAAGTTCTTTGCCTGAAAAACGAAATGGACAAATTTCTTTTACTAATTAATTAAGGCAAAATATAAATTGTAAAACAATATGTAGCTAGGTAGGGTTTAGGTTTTTTAGCAAGCTGACGTACCGATAATGCTGATAGGTGATTTAAGATCAAGTATATTGGGCTGGCCAAGGATGACTTCTGTGGAACAATGACAGAGCTGCATCATCTCAGACTCAGAGACCAGATTTAAGTACGGCCATGCAGCTGATGGGTTAAAAAATCGTCTGATTATATCGTCCAGTAGGGCAGGATCCATTCCTCCAATCCATTTATGAGGAGTTTCTACGCATTCTAACTGCAGGCACCAACAATGCATACATAAAATTCTAACTCCAACCATAAATGCGTACGTACATAGGTACAGAATATAAGATATTGGAGGAAATATTTACTTCAACATTAGAGGCCGCAGAGCTCAGCCATGGTAGGTCATGAGGAACTTCAGCTGGCTTCTTATCTAAGCAACCACCAGCTGCAGCTAGTAGGGGTTCACTCCTCAAATGTCTAGTTATGGTCTCACTCTCTTTGTTCTCCTCACTCTCTTTGTTCTCATCCGTCGGTTCCAACGTCAAAGTGACGCGTTTCACATTGATGTATCCTTTCACGCTTGTGCGAATCCCACCACTCATAGCGCTATATGCCAGGCAACTGAAAACAACCGGAAGAAGGAATTGGTCTATTAGAATACGCACATCCTGATAAACTGTCCAGGTCCAACATGATCCACCATTAATATCACTGATATTGTTTCAACTTAATCATCTATTATTAATTTATTTGACGTTGAGTTTTATCACAAAAGACATTAGTGATATTAGGAGTGGAAACTCCTATAAATTAATTATATATTATCTTGTCATGTGATCGATGTAGAATCCTATTCTCCAACACCTCCCTCCTTCAATGTAATAGAATGTAGTAGTATCAAGAAGTTCTAGATTGATCGTCTAATTAGTAATTATTCAAAAGCCATAAATACATGCATCCATTCAAATCAATCACATACAACTATGTTCCCATTCAATTATTTGACAGCATAAACAACATTATTACGAAGTTACTCGCTTCTGAGATCACTATTGAACTTAAGGCTCAAACCAAGAAACACCAAAATGAGGAACTTTAAATCAAACATGATAGGAAGAGATTCTCATTTTTTCCAGAAAATGGGGATTAGTTGTGGGACCCTTCCCACGTCGAGCTTAACGTTCCAAACTATTTGTCCAAATTATCACAATAAAATTTCATTGTTTCTTATAAAACAAAGTTTTCGTCAATTTCTTTTAACTCGATAAATGTCCCAAATATTTCCGATTTAGCTAATATTTTGTAAGGATGATCTATAAAGTGCAACTTGAAAAATAAATAGCTCGATCATTGAAGTTCAATGTGATGTGGACCACACAACTAATTTCTATTTTTTTAATGAAAATGAAAATCCCTTTCCTTGAAGGATAAATATACATATATTTATGTGTTAATTATGAGATCACAACAAATTGAGGAAAACATATATATATATATATATATATATATATTATGAGATC
>JAOTRO020180729.1:0-18963 GCA_028566515.2 Pyracantha coccinea | reverse complement strand
TCCCCAGTCTTCGTGCGGCTTCAGTACCATTGCCCCAGCCATCACTAGATCATGTCATGTAGCCCTTCAGGTTTGGCAGTGTTCCCCTAAAGGAAACAGCTTTGGCCATCACTTCACATTTTGTAACATGGTAGTAACAGGTTAAGCGTGGAATGACGGCACATAGTAGGGAAGAAAGAAGAGAGTTTAGGTACGTACACATTATGTAGAAGTTTTGGAAAATGGACCACTTAAATGCTTGTTCATTATCCGCAAAAATATTAGAAAACACGTTCATTCATGAGTACATATGAGCAGGAATAGAAGATGAAACAAATGAATTTTTTTTAAGAAAACCTCGGTGGTACGAGAGGAAAAAACAAATGCAAATTGAATCAACCTGAAAATAAAATATGCCATTCAGATGAAACATTATGCAAATGCACCAAACCTTGAGTTAATAGAGGAAAATCTTTATAAAAAAATTATGGTGTGTTAATTTTTTTATTTTTTATTTTTTTATTTATTATTTATAAACGACTGGTTTATTATGCAACTTGCTGGTATCACGTTCTGCATATCCAATACATAATCCATCTTTGAGGCAACTAAACAAGATGACTAAGCATTTCTCAAGTTCTGTTATCAATAATGTTTATCACCAGATTGATGTATTTCACTACTTATCAAAATGTGTCACCATATGGATCACAAGCACTTTCCGGCATAAGTATTCCCATAATATAGCTCACCACTCGATTTTGCTTCATATGCTAATTGAGGGCATGTGAAGTTCACGTGACAGTCTATTGCTCCTGCAGTCACGACTCACAATCATCCTTCCCCCGCAATTACCTCAGTGTTAACCGAAGTGATAAAGAAGAAGGCAAAAGCACATTTTATCAACTTCCTAGAAATCTTCTTCCAGAACGACCTGTTGTAATGTGAGATGATATTTACGCCATTCATAACATCTGGATTGACTGACTTTCCAAGGGCAAAAATGTTACCCTCTTTGATACCAATATCTGCCTTATGTATCCCGCTATAATCAATGATCACAGCATTAGTTATAATCGTATCCAATCAGCTGGGCGTTCCCAGATAGCCGGCCCATTCCCTCTCTAATAACTTTACCACCTCCAAATACCGATTCATCCCATAAGCAGTAAAATCCTTTTCAATTTCAGCAAACAAGTTGGTATCACCAAGCCGAATTTTATCTCCAATTTTTCCTTAATAATCTTAGTGAACTAGCTAAAAATCATGCAACTTTATTGACCTAACAAAACAGAAGCTAAGAGGCAAATAAACATTTCTCAGGAAGAAAGCCTCGACCTAGCCTTTGGTTCTTACTCAAGTCCAAATTCTGTCGCTTGTTTAGCTTCCATGACTTCCTTTAGTTTGCCATCATCTACGGAACCATCCACAATGTCACTGCCTCCTCTGATTACTCTATTACCTCCAATACTTACAAGTGCGACATGTTTGCTTTTCCCCCGGCTGGCACAAGAAAACAAGCACCAATAACAAATTTAGAATGCTTATAGTAGATTAAGCGGTAAAAAAATGGTACTGTACCAGCATTCAAAATTACAAAGTAGGGCCTAATTTACAAAAGCAAGTTAGTAGCACCATGACTTCTGTCACAGAAATAGCACCCAAATTATTGATTTAAAGGATGATGAAGGATGACGTGACATCCTTGCTAGACTTTGATCAGAATAATATATGATAGGCCGAATATATTTGTGATTGAGATGAACTAAGCAACTTTTAATTACATAACATGGAAAAATTATTAAAGACATTTAGAGAAATAAAACAAATTGTCACCTCAAATCTCTTGGCTGCTCCGGCTGGTATATTCAAGCGCATGCCATATGATTTAATTCGATCAAAACCAGGCCGGGGTTAACCTCCTTGAAGTGGTAGTGACTGCCAACCTGAAAAAGTAACTACCATAAGTCGGTTGTTTAATTGACACTTTAAAACAGACGTCCAGAACCAATAACTCTACTAAGCTAAAGTAAATGAGATGTATATTGAATCACTTTCATACTCTAGCTAAGGAAATGCTAGCAGTTTGACTATGAAGTACATGACATAAGCTATCAGAAGCCAATTAAAACTGAATATGACTACAGAAAGGATTTCACTATTTCAAATAACTGAGACATGATAAGTAAAAGATAAACGCACCTGAACCGGCCTGTCTTCTTGGTTAACAACTCTGAGGAGTATTGATTTCCTTCCATGATTACGCACAATAATACCACCTCCATAGATAATACCAAACTTGTCTAGTGAGGGAACTGCAGAAAATCTTAATGCCTAAGTGCCCATAATAGGTCCCAAAAGAAACGTCATCCTAAACTTCCAATATCCGATAGCCCTTACCAGGAAGAAAAGAATCCTTCAAAGCTAGTTCCAGATTTCCGTTATCCCTAGATATTGGATCGTGAATGGTGATTAACTTGATCCCGTCGGGAAAAGTCCCTTCAACCTGCATTTAAATCTTACTCAGAAAAACGATTCTAGGCAGTATGTTATGTCAGGGTTAGAAACTTTCAGCAGCAATCATTATGTTTAAGGCTTTTCGAAACATATGCAAGCAACCTTAATGAGCATAACAACTGCACCATAGCTAAAAGATATTGAACACCAGGAAGAACTTGTTTCATGTTTGAAAAAGAAATATGCAGATCAATCTTGAGCAACTAGACACATGATTCCAAGGAGCGAAATTAGGGATACAAATTCGTTGATTGGGCAAAAGGGAAGGCAACCAAGATGCTACTCAACAATCAGAATCCAGAATTAACATCCCATACACAAAAACAGGGCAAATTGATAGGATTTCACAGTTCATACCATTACCTTCCCAGCAGCTGTCTCGCAATGTCCATCAATTCCGCCGCAGATTTATCCATTTCTAACAAACTCCAAAATCTACCAACGCAAACACTAACGTTTCCTTTACAAAGCCCATTACCAAAATCAGATCAAAGTTTGTAAATATTAACAAAAAATAAAGTTTTGGAGCTAAAACACACCTGTGTGGCTATGAGAGCTACAGCTTCAGGGTGATTGAGCCTCAACCCGCGAGCAAGACGCTTCTGTGCCAAAAACCCAGCATTGTTTGGGTTCAGTTTATCAGCTTTTCGTGGAACCACCTTCACTTTTTGCAGTCCTTACTCTCAAGTCAATGCCTGCAACTTTCAAAGAAATATTGTTTTTGTTTTGTACAATTCATTACACTTGGATTGAACCCAGCACTATGCAAGTATGAGGTTTGCCTATAAATCTCATCACTTGCACTCTCACTCACCCAGCACACCCATCATCCCAGCACACCTCTCTCTCTCACGCGAGCTTACACTTACACTCTTTGGCACTTTTACAGTGACGAACTTATTCTATAAAAACGGCACGAACGGAACAAAAGCGTAGCATAGCCGCAAGGATGTGTTGCTCCTGGATTCAAGTCAAGTGGTGTTGGGATTTGGGAAGCCATCATAACTAGTCACCTTTTGGTCTCATGGCTCAAATCAAACCATTCTCAGCCTTAGCCAGCATTGAGTCCCTATTGTGGATATTTGGGACGGAAATAGATCATTTCCGGATCTCTTTCACCAAGGTTGGATCAAGTGATCCGGACTTTTGAAATTTCATCAAACGGTTCACCTGTTTTGATCTCTTAAAAACTATAATAATTTTTTACCGTTGGATGAAATTTTAAAGCCCTAAATCACTTGATATGTTGGCCTTGGTGGAAGAGATACGGAAATGATCTCTTTCCGTTTGGGACTCATTTAAGTCCCTAATCTGATTTCCATTTCCTGATGGGTCACCAAGTTCGTTTGGTTGGGGTTAATGCAGCTCTGATGAGCTTTCACTCCTCTTGGTTGGGCTTGTTAATGCAGGATTGGGTGAGTGTCCATCTAAATTAGCTTTATAGCTTTGCTACTCATAGAAAAATGATTTTTTTTTTTTGGATATGTTCAAAGTCATACAAAAGTTATTGAGTATCGAGTGTTGTAATAGTGCGGGAGACCCAAACTACTTCTACAGATATGATGCAGCCAATATGAATTTGAAATTTTTTTTTTTTTTTAACAATTCTCACTTTATTACTTTCAAGTATCTTAATATTTGCACATTCTTTTTTAGTTTTTTTTTTGTCTCAATTTCATAACTAACCTTTAATTTTTCTAAACACTTTGTACTTCAGTTAGGCTTTCCGTCAAGTTGTCCATAAGTGGTAACGTGGTATAATTTTGACCCACCATATTTGCCACGTGGATAAGATATTCTCTTGTATATCCAAGCCACAATGTCTAATGATAATTCTTGGCAAATATGGTGGGCTAAAGTTATGTCATGTCATCACTTAATAGAGAATTTGATGGAAAGCCTAACTTAAGTATTTTAAATTATCAGAAAAATTTAAGTTTAGGTATGAAACTAAGATTAAAAAAAGAAAAGAATAGTAGAGTGTGAATATCACGATACTTGAAGGTAAGAAAGCCTTTGAATGCTAGTTTAGAAGAACATTTAGTTCCTTGGAGCAGCAACAAGAATGTGCTAATAATGTGTTTTAGGGCTATTTTTAAGGTATTATAGCGAGACGGAGATGGAGGCCGGTGGCAAGAGAAAGAAGAAAGAATTGGTGAATATTGTGGTGTATGTTATCTAAAGCTATTGTGCCTTATTTATAGTGTTTAGGAAGAGATAATCTTACTCCCCAATGAATACAATTATAATTAGGAAACTATCTAAAAATATTATAGAATCCTAATAAGGATTTGCACAATCACATTAAGCGAGGTCTGCTATATGAATCCTAGAACGTTACTGCACTAGTTTTTACGTCAAGGCTTCCATTAACTCAAAGTACTCCATATCTATTCTTAAAGTCTCTTTCAAAGTCTTCGTAGGTCTGCCTCTACCCCTTTTGCTCTGAGCCCCCGTCTCATAGTCGCATTTTATAATCGGACCATCTATAGGTCTTCGATTCACATTTCCAAACCACCTTAACCAATTTTCTCTCATTTTATCTTCAATTGCAGTCACTCCTACTTTACCTTAGATATCCTCGTTCTTTAACTGGAGCATAATTGGAGTTTTTTTTTTTTTTTTTGAATCCTACCTAAATTCTAATTAGGAGCTCTTAGGTTTTTTGAACTCATATTTCACGTGCATTGTCATTGTATTTAATTGTGAGTATGCATAAAATTTGATATTAAATTGCATGAATTATTTCTTAGATTTTATGACTTTAAATTACGGATGATTAATAAGGTTGATATTTAATTTAAGCATTAAGCTAATTGATACTTCGTCTGAGAAGAATACAGGCACCTTTTGACGCTGACATTTTATGCAAGGGATTACCATTGCTCAACGAATGTCTTGGAAGCTTCACAAGTTCACATTGTATTTCATGTTCACCGTGATGGGAGATTACACGTCAGTGTCAGGGAATCAAATAGAAGGCTTCTTTTCAAGAGGTTGTAAGGTGTACAAAATCGGTCCTTGGGAGCTCACAGTGGGGTATAAAGTCGCCCCTTGACCACATTGTGTAGGAGGCTGTTTTTCTTGAAGTTGATATGCATGAGGCAAAAACGGAGGAGATATTTTAAAGACACCTTACTGTCAGGGAACCAAATAAAAGGCTTAAGTATAAAATCCGTATTTAGGAACACTTGTTACATGACAGTAAGGTATCTTTAAAAAGCTCTCTAGTCTCTTTCTGGAGGATTAGCCCTTAGGCCCCTTACAGTTGGCGAGTTTCGCAGAGAAGTAAGAGTACAAAAACTAAAATCCTTCGACGTAGGATTAGCCTTAAATGCTGCCTTTAGACCAAAAGCAAAGAAAAAGAAGAGTACAAAAACTAACCCCCTACCCCAACTCCCCGACACTGCTTTAACAAATCCTCACCGATCAACTCTCATTCCCAGCTGCCTATTTCGACCACCACAATGGCGAACGATGAAAATCAAAACCCTCCGAATCCGCAAACACAACTGACCTTAACCATCCTCTTGACCTTAGCTACCACTAGTAATTGTGCCCGCGCGTTGCTGCGGGTTTTAAAAGTGCATAAAATTTGAAAAAAGTTTAAAAGATTTGTATCTGTATTCATTCTATTTATAGCAAGGAACAAACATATAGGTATAACAAATGGTTGAGTTTTGACCTGATAATGAAGCTATTGTAAGAAACAATGTAGGTGTAATTCAAAGGTTGAAGTTGTTGTAGTGTGTGAAAGAATGTTGATTGAAGCAAGAGTTCCCAAATGGTTCTTAAGTCTATAAATTGATAGTTAAGATGAAGGAAAGTGTTAAGGCAATTAGTATTGAACTAAGGCAAGAAATAATATCGTTATTGTTAATAACTAAAATAGTTGAGAAATAATTTGAACAAAACACACAAAAGATAGCGTTAGAATGGTGTACTTTGTGATGAACGATGATTGTAGACAATGTTGTATACTTTGTCTACAGAAATTGGTTAGTGTGTCCACTAAAGAGTAAATATGAGAAAAACGTGTTAGAAAAGAACAATAAATCAAGATTAAGTCGAAATACAGCTACATTCAGATAGTGAACAATTTGGGAAACACATGAGCGGGAATAAAATTTTATGCATCTAAGTGATCTCAGAACTGGAAAAGTAAGGAACACTGCTAACTGCTAAGCATTTGCTAGAAGAATTTTGTTGGTGTTTTTGTTTAAAGTGATTCCAATGATGTAAAAATCCAATTTAAGTGTGTTTTCACGTGTAGTGTGGTCCTGTAAAATTAGAAATAAAAATTTATCTAATTTCCAACTGATTAATCATCTAAGGAACCAAGCATGTGTGATTGGTTGTATTCATATGGAATATCTTAGATAAAAATAAGCACAAAGGAAGTTGAGAGATTGTACTGTTGAATCAAAGTGAAAACATAGCTAATTAAAGTATGCTGCGGACAAATGTAGGGGATAATCAGTTGGAAAGGATAAGAAGAAATGTAATGAATATATTAAACACGTTAATGCAGGAATTTAGAAAACGGAATAATCAGATTGAAACAAACTGATTCACTGTTCAGTTAGAACGTTGGTGTTATGAATACAATAATAAAAAAAGGCAATAAATAAATTTAACCTCTAACCAAAGCATCCCTCGATCAAATTGAAAAGTAATATTGTTAATTAACAGATAATTTTTTTATCAATTGTTTTGTAAAAAAGTAATAAGACATTGCACAAAGATGGATCATATACATTTGGTTTGGTGTTTTTGTGTAAAACAGAGGTATAAGCTGCTAAGTTATTTGAACTTGCATAATTTAGAGAAATGATCATCATTTCCATCTTTCCTCCTCAGAGGAATCAGTTGTTATCAATTTGTAGATACAGACTTTCTTCTATTGACTTGGTCTTAATACATGGTTAATGACTGACCTGATCACTGCGGGGTTTACAATGGATGTCTAAAAGTATAGAGAAAGATGTTCCTACCAAAGATGTAGTTGTTCCAAATGTTCTGTGGTTGAACTAAGGCATGTGGAAAGGGTATGTCTCAAGCGGGAACGTCTAGAGTAATACCTTTAGATATTGAAGTAAACTCCTGAGTGATCGGGGGAGAGTTTAGTTGTGTATTTTAGACTAAGTTAAAAGAAGATAGTCATTATCTACATTGATAACCGCGAATTCCCCCGAGGAAAAATGTTAGTAAAGATTGAATGTAAAAGCAAAATATTAATTAAAAAAAAAGGTAATAAAGTTTGAATGCTTGGTACATACCGTTGAAGCCTTGAATTGTAACTTAGGATATAGAGCAGAGAAGGATGAATTGAAGATGTTACGTAAAGGCAAGGATTTATACCTTAATTGAATTTGCAGATTAATTTTCTCTTGGAAAAATGTGAACCTACAAAAGAAAATTGAATTTATGATTAAGAAGAAATGAATGTTGAGGAATTGAATAGAACATAGAAAAACATTGATTTCATTTAGGCATAATTTTTTGGGTGAAAAACTTGAACCCACAGATTTCTAATTTTTAACCAAGGATTAAAATATTGGATGAACACATGAAACAGTTTTTGGTGTTTACTATAGTTAAGATATTATTTTATTTTATTTTAAGCATCACTCACACATCATTGGTAAAAAAATGAAAGCTCATATTGTATTTAATTAAACTACTGAAACAACAGCGATAGAATGGAGATGGAGATATATATATTATTTGACAATACCAAATCACGGTCTGTAAAGATCAGTAATGTATGGTTTGCTAGAAAGCAGAAACATTATCTCATATGGATTAAAATAATTAACAAATTCTCAGCGAATCAACACAAAAAGGATATGAAAAAGTAACCCGATTTCTTAATTAGAAAAATGGCAAAGATTAAAAACAGGTTCTAAGTTGTTAGTTCTAACCATTACCAAAAACGATCATATCGTTTATATTCGCTGTTAATTCTATTTTTGTCATTAGATTTTGCAGATGTAGTAACTTCAACCAGCAACATATCTTAATTAAACTTTAATCCATACTTTATTCATTAATTAAAATAGTCTTTCGATTTAAATTAAACACATGAAATTTAATAAACAATTAATTGCAAGCCACAACTGAAAATCTAAACTTTATATCAAATTAAGAAAAAAAAAATTAATTTTTTTGCTCACCAGTTCCCAGTTTTTTGGTGCGTGTTCTTCGATTTAATGTTAAAAGTGAGAGCCGAATGTATCTGTTTGTAGTTGTTGCCATCAATGTACCTGAGGACAGATATGGAAATAAAGAAGAAACTGTAAATTTGGTCCAAATGAGTAATTGGGTAGCAAAAAAAAAAAAGAAAAGATGCTTTAGCTTTTTAAGAAGCTGAAAGCTTGGAATTAATTGGAAGTTGATACTCACACTTATCAATTTGCACGTAAATTTGAATGTGAATGATTTAGGCTTCAAAAAATTGTACAAAAATTCTGAAGAAAATAAAAATTTAAGCAAAGGATAAGGATTGGGCAATTTAGACTCACCCAAACATAAAAAAATACTTGCACAAAAGTATTAACACATTAAGTAAAAACTAAAATCATATTAGTTTGAAATTGATATCATGCTTATCCAAAAAAACATAAACAAATAATTTAATTGAAATTTAGAAATTTAGAACAACCAAGATAAACATAAGCAATTTATCATGGAAGATGGACAAAAATGTTTTTATTTACAATTAATGAATGCATGGATTGTTCAATATGTAAAAACAATGGTAAATATTCTATTGCAAATTTTGAAGCACATCTTTAAATACTATATTTGTTGTATAACTGTTTGCATTGTTTTCTCCGTTTGTTATCAAAATTTTTAAACCTTCTCTTGATGTAACTCTAGATAATGCAACATATAATTGACCATGCGTAAAAACAGGTTCAGGAAGATATAATCCAACTTGTTTCAAAGATTGGCCTTGACTTTTATTAATAGTCATTGCATAACACGGTCTAACTGGAAATTGACGTCTTTTAAAAATAAAAGGCCATTTGCTTTCAGTTGCTGCAAGAGTGATTCTTGGTATAAAAACTTTGTAACCAATATTAGTTCCAGCAAGTATTTTAGCTTCAATAATTCTATCAAACAATTGTGTAATAACCAATCTAGTTCCATTACATAAACCAAAAGACTGATTTAAATTTCTTAATAACATAATTGGCATTCCTATTTTTAAAATTAGGTTGTGTGGCGGTAAACCATTGAAATCAAGTTTGTTTAAAAATTCTGTAGAATACATTGTTTCAAGATTTTCAATATTTCCATTTGAAGAACACAAAGAATCATAACTTAAAAATACATGTTGTTCTCCAGGTAATAAATTAATTATATAATCATTTATATCTGATACAGTTGCATTTCGAGGTGTGACAATAGCTCGTTCTCTTAGATAATCAAAACTGTGAAAAGAATTTTCAAAATCAGGGTAAGTTGCCAAAAAGATTGAAGAAATTGGATTTGTAGAAGAATGTATTATGAAATCTTTAGGTATTTGAATCAAAGAGTTGTCTGCGTCGTTTGAATCAATTGGGTTATGTATGCTATCAACGTTTCCATCACCTACTTTTAAAATCCAATCTGCAAAATCTTTGATTTTTTTCTTTTCACGAATGCTTATATCACTTCTTGATAATCTCATATTTTCTTTTAAAACAAAAATTTTAAAATGTGACCACAGATAAGAACTGTTTAAAGTCGCATTTATTATATCTTCTTTGTTTGCTCCAGGAATAACAGGTAATATTTGTCGAAAATCACCACCTAACAGAAGAGGTTTACCACCAAATGGAAATTTTTTATTTGAGACATGTACATGTGATAAAATGTCAGAAAGCGATCTATCCAATGCTTCAAAACAATATTTATGATTCATAGGTGCTTCATCCCATATAATCAAATCTGTTTTTTCAATTAATGTAGCAAGATGAGTGTTTTTCTTTATCGGACAAACTGATGTATCAGTGATAACCAATGAAATTTTAAATCTAGAATGAGCTGTTCTACCACTGGGTAGTAATAGTGATGCTATTCCTGAGGATGCCACAGCTAAAACAATCTTTCCTTCAGATCTAAGCTTACTTATAATTGTATCCCATAAAAAAGTTTTTCCAGTACCTCCATGACCATAAACAAAAAATAATCCTTGTTTTTTTCTATTTACAACATCTATAACACAATCATACACATATTTTTGATCTTTATTAAGCTGTGATTTTAAGATTTGATGTTTTTTGGATAACTCTTCACAATTGTAATTTAATTCTTCTCTCAGAAGTTTATTTTTTATTTCCAACATTTTTTGTTCATTAGGCATTGGTAAATGATGTTTTTCCAATGAGGAAGATGCATTGTTAAAAAGCAACTCTAACTCATATAAGACAGAATTTTTTAATTCATCCTCTGGTACAATCATATCCGGTATCGCAAAAGTTTTTCTCAGTTTGTATAAAATATCATCATACATATTTTTCCAATGAGCATTAAAAAGAACTTGAGGATTTGCTACATCACAAAACAAAATTATTGTAACAAACAATTGCCTTAATTGAGAGGATGATGCAACATGGGTAGCATTTGATAAAGCATCTAACCATTCTTTATCATCACCTAATAATCCTAATGATTTACACGCAGCTTGATAAGAAGAGTGCACCACACCATTAACAGTCTTGATATCATCAAAATTTAAGGCACATTTTTTCAAGTTTAAAAGCATTCTTAAATAATATAACTCACCAGATGCAGGGTGTACATATGCTATTCTGCCAATTGATCCTTTGCGTTTTCTTGGTATCCAACACTTCTTCCGCACATCATATAAGAATTTGGATGGCATCTGTGCATACGTCAATAAACGCGCTTCATTATAAATTTTATTTGCCTCAAACCAACTTGTCAACATTGTGTGTTCAAAAGCTCTTTGATTGATAATTGATATGAGTGATTGACCACCATCAAAAACAATATTTTGTTCTAACGGTAAATGCACTGGTAATCGTTCAACAGAAGGTTCTCTATAGTGTATCGAATATTGAAACAATCGCCAAACAGCTTCATAAGGTGATATGTATCTACAATTGAGACATGCTAATATTTCATCATTTAAATCTTGCTGAATAACTAACCGTGCTCTATCTGAACCTTTGTTAACATATTTGAACAAATATTTTATAAGCATAGATTGACAACAGGATTCAACGTTTATATGTGCATTATATCTCAAAAGTAGCTCTGCATTATAAGGAACAACAAAACTGTTATCAACTTTTATTCCATTTTTTATGAAAATTTTTGTATCGTCGTCACGCCGTTTATAAATTGGAAACCCATTTGGTTCAAGAAAAGTCTCATTTCTATAACGTTTTGGAAAATTTTTCGAACATTTATTTTCTCGCATGCAAGGAGATTTCGAATTAATGTGACCACATGGACCATGAATCATAAATTGATTAACAATATCATAAAGCTTTGGATTAAGAGTTTGATCTGGTATTTCAGCTGAAATAATAGAATCAATATCAGATGGAGAAACACATTTGAAGTTTGATTTGAGCCATATTAATATATGAGAATGAGGTAAACCTCTTTTTTGAAATTCAATCGTGCAAACATTTGTGTATAAAAAGAATAAAAAAATAAAACAAACAAAGAAAAACAAATGAGGTTAGTTTGATTAAAAAAAAACTGAAAATTAATATAAGTAACAAAATAAATTTTTGAAACTTACTTGCTTCAACTTCCCCAAAAGGTTTTCCAGATTTGATAAAGTCAAGCATATCATCAAGTTTCATTTTAAACATTCGGGAAATTATATCAGGTCTATCCTCAGGTTTGAATCCCGGTTTTTTCTCAAATTCTCTTACAATTTCTGGCCATTTTATATTGCAAGTAAATGTTATGAACAAATCGGGAAGTCCATATTCTCTACAAATAGCCATTGCATCATGATAATTATTAATCATATATCTAGGACTTCCTGTATACGAAGCAGGCAACACAACTTTTTGGCCCAAATTACTTGCATCATTATCACCCTTTGACATTGCATCATAAATTCCCTTGTAAATTTCACTTCTTAAATTTTTTTGATTTTGTCTAATATAATCTAACCTGTCTTCTTCAAGTGTTGCATAAGAATCTACCAAATATTGTTGAAAAAGTCTTCCCCCTTTTAACAATGTTGTTAAACATGGTTCTCGTTCTTGAATTTGATAAGCTATAAAAGCTCTCATGGGTACTCTTTGTCTTTTGGTTTTTGGACCTTTATAGTTTTCATTCCATTTTAAATCCGGTCTATACCCATCTTCACCATATGGAAAAAGAATAGGATATTGCAAAGACATAAATTTTGGATTCAATTTTGTAACACGCTTCAACCCTTCACTTTTAGATTCTATAATGATATCTCTATTAGAATCAGCAAGTCCTATATCACCAACTATTAAACCACTTATTTCATCACTTGTTGGTTGGTCATATTGTTTCCCATCATTTACTTCCTTTGCTAATATTCTCATTTTCAAAGAAATTAATCCATCAGTTTCAAACTTATCTCTTGCCATTCGAAAAAGTTTAACTAACTCATTTGATGCATCAAACATTTTAATCAAACCTTGAACAATTTGTGGATCAAGCTTTTTATTATTTCCATTAGATTCAAAAACTTTCAATCGATTTTGCACTTCATTTTGTGTATCATAGATATATAATTGAGCAAATTTTGGAGACTCATTATCAGCCGGTAAAAGAGATCCCATTAGATGACAAATTTGACCACTAATTTTAAAAATGTAAGGACTTGATCCGTTATTAATTGAATGATCAACATTGGCACCCATTGAAGTAAATGAAAACATAGAATTGTAAGCCCTAATGTTATCCCTAAACATTAAACTTTTTGGACCTCCATTAGGATCAAGCAAAGATTCTAAAAAAGGTGGTGTTGGTTTTGGATTTGGAAAAAGAATTTTTCCTTGTTGACAACAGAGAGTGAAAACAGGTTGATTTTTTTTGGATGTTTGTTTAAGAGATTCTTTTAACCAAAAATAAGCACCACAGTGGTTACATTTATAATTTTTATCCCCAAAGTCCAGATAATCTATTTGAACTCCTGCATTAAAAAAAAAACACACATGAAAAAAAAAATTAACTCAAAAACAATATACCAATAACTAAAAACCAAATTTATAAAATAAGATTTTTTTTATATATAAAATAGAAAACCTACCGATTCTACTCCTTTGGAAAAACGCCTGACCCTTATTCATAAGATTCTGATTCCCAACTTGAAAGGTTTTTTCAAATGTGTTATCAATATCATTCAAGAAATTAACAACTTTTTTACCCTTTTGATGAGAAACATGAACAACTTTTTCAACAGATGTAACATGCTGCACTGCATTATCATTAACGTCTTTAATACCACATTGCACAACATTTGATGTGCTAGCATTACAGTCAAATCTAAAACGCGAACTTTCACATAGAAGTGCATCAGTTTTAGATGAAGCAACATTTTGACAATGTTGAATATAACTGATTCTACACACTTTTCTTAAGCACTTGTTGTATTCATCATCACTATCATTTTCATTTTCGCTCACATCATCTTTAATCAATGCGTTTCTACGCCTTTTAGACATAGTGGAAAATAATTGTTATAACCAATTTAAGACAGAGCTGTAAAAAAGAAGGGGAAAAAACAGAAAAGAAAGGAGAAAAAAATTAATAAACATGTCAAAACAACATAATAAACACTAAATATAGCCAAACAATCAAATTAACATTTCAATTCAAACAGAATTAAAGATAAAGGTAATGTTAAAATTGATTCCAATCTTGGAAAACACAATTAAAATAAGCATAGAAAATTTTAAGCTGACAATCCAAAAAATTTAAAACACTCACCTTTGGCACAGAAAATCTTGGAAGACAATCGCAAATGCATGAAAACCCAAGAGTCGAACGTTTTCAAACGCTATAAAAACCAAAACCACCGCTTAATATCAACTTAAAAATTGTAATCCAATACAATAAAGATGATCCCAAAACTCAGACACATGAAGAAAAATTATAATAATCCTGTAATACACACAGCTAAAACAACAATAACCATAAACAAAACACTCTTATTCTTTACATAAATGTTAATTTCTGATCAACTGAGTGAATTGTTCAGTGTTTTTTAACACAACTACATAGCAACTCAACACTAATTTTTTTTATCAGAATTACATGAAAGAGCAAACATACACACATAACAGATGGTTAAGTTTTTAGCTGATAAAGAAGACGAACAAATCAAAACAAAATTACATGCACTGGGATGAAGACTCACCCAAAATTGCTATCAAGGTTTGCTGCATGCAATGCCGTACAACTGAGAACACATTCACAAAGGCCTTCAAAGGCTCACATTGAACTTTCAAATATGCAAGACTTTAAGCTCGAATTGTTTTTTCTCAACTTTAGCTATTTGAACTACATAACAGAAAGAAAAAAAATTAATTTATTCATAATTAACTAATCTGATTTAAGATTAGTGAAAAAGCTTGAAAATTTCAGCTTTAAAATCACATGTCAGGTTGCAAGTCCAATGAAAAGCATAGAATTTCAAAACTGCTCACCTTAAATACAGAGGCCTTCACACACTGCAAACAAACATGAGAAACCGAACAAAACTGAATCTCCTGAAACCAAAAACAAAACCAAATTAACCAACATCACCCAGAACCCGAAGCCAGAAACAAAATCGCCAAAACACAACAAACAAAAAAAAAGGCAAGCTAGATCTTTCAAGTTTGGGTGCTGTGAATACCATGTTTGGTTCTAATTAGGAAAAGAGCGGTGGATTAAGCCTTTGCCTACAGGTACCAACAGTTTTCATCTTTAATTTTGTTGGGTTATCAATTATTAGTATAGCTAGGCACCGCAATAAACTTCTTCTTACAAAGCTGTGTGGCAGTTAGGACGAATTGAAGAGTGAGACGATCTCTCCTCTTATAAAAAAAAGCATATTAACTAAAACTCAAAAATCAGACCATCCAAAAAAAAAAAAAGAAATCTCAACTTCAAAACCCAAAATCTGACCCTGTAATCCGCTCCCACTCTCTCAAATTTCACTAAAACAAAAGGAAATGCAGAATCTTTGTAATTTAATATAACAAAAAACCTTCGTTCGTATCGGTCTCCGCAACCCTAATCGTAAGCCTCCTTCCTGCAAATTTGAAAAATTTTCAAAAATATGAATCAGTAAATCTCACTTGTCTATAGATTGCTAAGAACAAATAAATTGAAAATGAAATAAAATTTTGAAAAAAAATGAATTGGAAGTTTGAAATCAATCCTAAGCACATAACATTCAAAACGCAAAATTACCCACACCAAAACGGCAGCAGGAAGCGCGATCCTTTCTGGGGTCCAAATTTTCTGCAAATCTAAACGAAATCGACTATTTTTCAGCGAGATAGCGGTGTTGGTTGCTGCTCCCAACAAAACGATCTAAACAAACTTTACTGAGTTAATCATTTTCTGGAAAAAAACTGAAACACAGAGAGAACTCGAGATCAGAGAGCGAGGCAAGGAGAGGTATGAGAGAAAGAAAAAGGTTTGCGACACAGAGACGAAAAGAAGACTCTAGAAGAGAGAGAGGCTGTGGTGTACCCCATCTGAAATCAGGGACGACAAAAGTGTGGCGAAGAAGGGTAAAATCGCCTTTTCACTGTTGAAGGAAGGCAAAACACGGCTGGAAAGAAACCAAGGGGAGGACATTTTCGCCACTCCACTGTTCATGAACAGTACCACGCTGGTTTGGGTTTTAGTATAGAAATAATATAAATATAAATATAAATATAAATATAAATTTCAGCTGATAAAGCAAGATTTCTTACTATAGTATTAGCATATGATATAATAAAGGGTAAATTACACTTTGCTATCTCAGATTTGAGGTTTATTACAACCTCATACAACATCTTCAAAAAATTTCACTTTCATACCTTATGTACTATTTTATTTCAATATAATACCTCCGTTACATTTTTCATCCATTGTTCCGTTAAAAGTTGAAGTGGCTGCCACATTTGTGCCACGTGACTAAACAATTAAGAAAAAATTTAAAATATTAAAATAATTAATTAAAGAAAAGTAAACAAAAACAAAAAAAACAAAAAATATAATACCTCTGTTACATTTTTCATCCATTCTTCCCCAAGCACCCCTTCTCCCATCTCCCATCTCCCATCACCCACCCTTTGTCCACCCTAGCCACCCTTTCTCCTATCCACTCCTCTCTCTCCAATCCGCTCTGCAATTGCATATATTTACAATCCAAACCCAACTCATTCTCTCTCTGTCTCTCCCTCGCTTTCTCCATCTGAACCTTCTATTCTCTCTATCACAAGCATGCCCTAAACCATGTCATAGTTTTCACTTTTACCTCTCCAAACTCCATTTATTCGCATCCACTGGTCACCTTTCTCACCAGTACTACTCCACTAGCTATGAATTCCCACGTCCATGGAAGACTCAGCCGACGTCTCGACAGTGCTCAAGTTCCTTAGAGCAAACGGGTTTTCGGAGGTCGAATCAGCTCTCAAAGAGGACATGATTGACAAAGGCGATTTGGGTTCTTTCGACTACGAGAAGTTCTTGTTTCCGATGGTTCCTTGTCACATCCCGGTACGGGCCCCCACCACATCCCGGGCTTGACTCTGCCATAGCACGATATTGTCCGCTTTGGGCTCTGACCACGCCATTACGGTTTTGTTTCTGGGAACTCACACGAGAACTTCCCAGTGGGTCACCCATCATGGGATTGCTCTCGCACGAACTCACTTAACTTCAGAGTTCCTACGAAACCTAAAGCCAGTGAGCTCCCAAAAGGTCTCGTGCTAGGTAGAGATGGGAATATATATATATAAGGCTTACAAGATCCTCACCCTTGGGCGGTGTGGGATCTTACAATCCACCCCCCTTAAGGGCCCAATGTTCTCGTCAGAGCCACTCCCGGATACCAAATTGTCATCAATAAAAACAATAACGAACCTGTCGAGATACGGCCTAAATACTCGATTCATCAGGTCCATAAAAGTTGCATGTGTGTTCTTTAACCCGAATGGCATCACGAGGAATTCATAATGACCATATCAAGTCCTGAAGCCATCTTAGGCACATCTTTACTTCTGATCTTTAATTGATAATACCCAGACCTCAAATCAATCTTAGAAAACATGTAGGCACCTCTAAGCTGATCAAATAAATCATCTATACGCGGCAAAGGATAACGGTTTTTAATCGTTACCCGGTTCAGCTGCTGGTAATTGATACACAACCTTAAGGTCCCATCTTTCTTCCGTACAAATAAAACTGGAGCTCCCCAAGGTGAAGTACTAGGCTGAATAAAACATTTATCAACTAATTCCTGCAACTGGGTTTTCAATTCCCTCAACTTGGCAAGAGCCATTTGATAAGGAGTTAAGGAAATATGATCAGTACCTGGAAGTAAAGCAATGGTGAACTCTACTTCTCTATCTGGTGGTAATCCAGGTAAATCATCAGGGAAAACATCAGGGAAATGTCTGACTACCCATACATCCTCCACACGGGTAGACGTATCCTCATTCAATACCACGTTAGCCAAATATCCCTGACAACCTTTCCTCAATAACAGTTTAGCCCTCACGGTAGAAATAACGTCGTGTCTCAATCCACCACGTTCGCCTACGAATGTAACCACAGGCAAGTCTGGACGATGGAAAGTAACCGTCTTCTCATAGCAATCCAATTTAGCACGGTTGGGATGTAACCAATCCATTCCCAAAATAACATCAAAATCGATGATATCTAATGGAACCAGATTAGCTGGCATGACGATATCCTCTACCAGAACAGAACATCCTTGATATACCCAGCTAACATAACATGTCTCACCTCTAGGCATCGAAAACTCTTAACTCGTAACTAAGAGGTGTGGGATAAGGTTGCGTCGTCTAAGTAAACGTCTGAGAAATAACAGAGTGTGTGGCACCAGAATCAATTAATACCCTAGAAAAATAGCCAAGAATATTTAACGCACCTATAATCAGATCTGGATTATTCTGAGCATCCTGCAAAGTAATATGGTGAACACGACCTTGAGGCTGTTGTCATCATCCACGACCCATGTTGCCTTGGTTTCCACGCCCCTACGAATCTCTTTAAACTAGCTACATTAGGGTTGAAGCTACGTTTTCTGAAGGCGGAATACTATATTCTTGTGTTCACTTGCCTCTTTCAACCTTTGTTTCAGGTAATCCGGTGCATCAAGATACACCTGATGAATTATTGTCTTCCAAAGTGGCGGTTGTGATTATATTGCCAGTTCATGTTTTTTCCTTGAAGCCTAAGAAATGAATAGCAAATTTTGCTGAAACACACACTTTCAAGATT